>CM061919.1:261556925-261628964 GCA_031002005.1 Vandiemenella viatica
AGGCGGTTTTTTTAAACAATTATTTTTCGATACTACTAATCGATCCCACACAGTATTGGGCCAAATGCTAACGCACGAGAGTTTTATACGCTATCTTCTTTGCGTATGCTTTAAAGTTTTTCAAGATTCGACCTACGAATCGCAGCTTACAATTAACTCTACTTAGCACCGAAGTTGCATGAAGGTCTTATTTCCTGTTGCTTTGTTCTGCTACGCCAAAATCTCGCACTTCCTGATGACCGAGTGGTTAAGGGGTCTGACTGGAGGTGGCGAATTCCCCGGTTTGGATCCAGGACTCGGCTGGGTATTTCAGAGGTCCTTAACCCGACCTTCGCCTCTGCCATCCCGTCAGGCCAACCAGAGTTCGGTTTTACATGGTTTCCAGAAATAACTCCAGGGTAATGCCGGGTTGGTTCCTACGTCTTGGCCAAATTGTTTCCCGTTAATTGCCTCCAGTTTTTTCCGACTCTAATGACCTCGACGTCGACGAAGCCTAAAGTCTGAAGGAAAAACAACAGCTGGGAATAGTTCGTGGCTTTGCACATGTGTTTCCATACACGATCAGATATTATCATGCACACAGCGGTATTAAACAATGGCACACCAGAAATATTTTTTTGTTTTACTGTCATCAGCCCTTCGACTGGTTTGATGCAATCCTACACCCCTTCCTATCTTGTGCTAACCTCTTCATCTCAACATACCGCTTACAACCCTCGTCCTCAATTATCTCCTACATGTACTCTAATCTCTGTATTCCTCTGCGGTTCTTAACTTCGACTGTTCCCTCCACTAACAAGTTGACCAATCCTGCATATCTCAAAATATTACATACTATCCTGCCTCGTCTTTCTGTAAGACTCTTCCACAAACTTCTCCCCTCACTTCTCATTTCCAAAACTCGTTCGTTTAGTACTTTATCCGTCCACTTAATTTTCGGCATCCTTCTACACCACCACATTTGAAATGCTTCAATTTTCCTTCTTTCTGGTATTCCTAAAGTACCGACAACGCCACTATAAAGTGCTGTGTTACACAAATAGAGTTTTAAAAAGTTCTCTCTTAGTCCTAGGTCAATATTTGAAACTAAAAGATTTATCTTTTTCATTAAAGATGCTTTTGCTAGTGCTATTCTGCTTTTAATTCGATTCCTGATTCGGCCATCACACACAGGGGTATTTGACACAAAAAGCCGATCAAAAGTCAAAAAAAAATTTTAAGCGAATTCCAAGAACTTGTATCTACCTGACTCGAGGCAAATGTCTGTAGAATAACGATCAGCTACGTTTTTTAGATAAGCTTCATTCCCCACCCCGTGAACAGTCATCTGCTGAGCACATTGCAAGACCCAGGTACTATTACCAAGCAAATACAAGAAAATTATAAGTTGTACCAATTAAATTTGTGAGTGATGTTAAGTGAGTAGTGGTGATTTTAATCATGGATATTGTTCAGCCAGGTACCTAGAATTGAAATAATAGTAACATACATCCAAAGGTATCGCACAACTTTATTTCTGAACATTTTTGTAAACTGACTCATTTTGTACTGATTTTTTTATTACGAAAAGTATTAAAGAGTGGTTTTGTTATGTTTCCGGACCTTTCCCGAGTCTGATTTCTTGTATGGTATTAGTTTAGTGTACAATCTTGCTGTTTCATTAAAAATTAGGTGCCAAAAAGTGCCAAACGTTTATTTAATCAAAAAAAATTCTAGATTATTTACAATGAAACAAACTTACTTTTTTTCCGTCACATTACTTCATCTAAGATTTTCTTTGTTATGGGCTCTTCTGGTATCATGCTCATGACCCGAAAAGTTATTTATGATATGAGTAAACATGAGGAAGGAAATGATTTCGTGTAAAAGTTGGAATTAGTCGAGGAAAATATTTTAAATCAACCGACATTCATGGTCGAACAAACGTAACAATTCGAACAAAAGTTTTCAAGGTTTAAATTGGAAATTAAAAGAAAATGGCAGGATGCTAAGAGAACTGAGAGTGCATTTTTAAAGAAATACCATGATTGGTTCAAAAAATGTATCAAAATCCCCATAAAATCCAGTCCGACCAATGTGGGTTGGCCTAGAAAATCTTTCGATGATTTGACCGATTTTAGCCAATGATGTCCACAGAGATAATAGGTATTAACAAAACATTAATTGACAGGTTTTACACTATTATGTGAATGATATATAGTGAGCACAAGATAGACATATAAAAAAATTATTCCCCACCGCCACGAAAAATTTAACATGTACTGTACATTGAACTGTACTCGTGGCATCCAATGTCACCTATACAAGAAGTATTGATTGAGGGCCCACTTATAATAGAGTATGCACTTTTGCCTATAGGCACTTGTCAGCAGCAGCAGCAGAAGCTAGAAACAAATATTTTCGACGATTTAGGGAGACACATTCCCGAAAACTTAGTTGGGTTTAGTGCAACACAGATGTCATTAATAGGCTTTCATTAACTTAGGATCCATATTTGAGCTTCATCAGGCACAAAACTCCCAAAACATCTAAATCATTCAATCCAGAAACTATTAAAATATTGATTTTATGAGACCCGAGTACTCAAGATGAAAACGAGCCATAAAGAGAAGGTTCCGACGACGAAGGATGGGACGGTTCGTCAGAATGATATTTTAGTATACATATATGATTATTGTTTAGGTATTTTGTAAATATTCACTTAATATGTTATAAAGTGTATGAGCACAGTACGTGTTCTTTATTATTACTTCTACTTCACAGTTATAAGTTCTAATATACAAAAGAAGCGAAACAAAAATCAAAATTACGTAGAAATAATTTTGATCGACTTTTTGTGTCAAATACCCCTGTGTGCATCGGTTGTAATTTTAGTTCGTAAGTAGCAAAATTCACTAACTTCTCCTATCGCATCCGACCCTATTTTTATTTTTAATCTACTGTTATTGATATCATTTCTACTGCTACATTTAATCTGTTTTTAAATAAATCCTAAAAAAATATCAATTGTATGGCAATACACAGAAACCTTTGCCTGGCTTAGAACCACAAAACAAGGGGCTAGCTATTGGAGGACTAGGCGGTGCAGTGCACCGCGATCCCCCCAAGCTGAGGGGGCCCCAAGTGCAGCACAGGGGGCCCAAAGCTCAACCTAGGGGGCCCCCTTACAGCTGCCAGCAATCCTCATGAGATTTGGTAGAGCTAAAAGAAAGGAGAATAAGTCGCCCATCTCGCCTGAGAGCCTAAAATATTTTTTTGCACCGGGTCCCTTGTTAACCTAGCCATGCCACTGCCATGAAAGCTAGGCTTTTAACGACCTCTCCGTATTTATTTGTAGTAGTGAAATCTAATTTTTACAATGATATTCCTGTTTTAGAGATTTACATACTGGTCTATTTCAGGTGGCGCAAGGCACATGAGACGCGTGTCGTCGGCGGCTCTGTTAGGTTGGCTGCACTGCTGCAAGTGTGTTAGCGGGACGCCGGGCTCTCCCCTCGCGTGACCCCGTGACCGTCATCCCGACTCCCTCCCGCGGGTTCCCGAGGGACTGGGGAACTCAGATAAAGAACCAGCACGCCGCCTCGTATGGCGTCTTTCACAGCGGACTGATCGTAACCACTGTAAATACACTTTTTACTCTGAGCGTATTCTATCGGTATTCACATGATTACAGTTCCTTCTTACAATGATCCCACATCTGATTCCAGGCTTACGCGGTTACACTGGAGTATGTATCGTCCGCGGGCACGTCTGCTAATTGTGAAATTCATGTCTAACATCTCCGTAAAGTAGTTTTCTGCGTAAAAAGAATTATTTGTGTAATAATATTATGTGTGCAATTATGTAAATAATTGTAAATGAAATGTAAATAGGGTTCCAGAGATTGTAGTACGTGTAGTGAACGGGGTAGTAATAGCATCTTAGTTTGCGAGTCTAGGAATAATGTATCTTTGGTTGAGTCGGGTCGTGCTTGCGCGGGAAGGCTCGGGTGCGAGCTCCGCGAGTTGTTACCGAGCGTGGTGGTGTAACGGATAGCGTTCTGGCCTCGCATTCGGGAGGACGGCGGTTCGAATCCCCGTCCGGGCATCCAGATTTGGGTTTTCCATGGTTTCTCCAAATCACTCCAGGTGAATGCCGGGATGCTTCCTTCAAAAAGGCCATGGCCGAATTCCTTCCCATTCCTTGCCCCCATCCTTTCCCGTCTCTAAAGACCACGTTGTTAAAAAGGGACGTTAAACTGTTACAAAAAAAAAAAAAATCCGCGAGTTGTTGTCAGGAGTGTGATCTGAATATGTTATGCGGAAAAATGTGTGTAGTGTGCGAAGTTGAGTTTTGGAAAATATTCATTGAACTGTGTGTTTTGATTTCTTGAAGTCGTTTTAAGAAATCCTAAGTATCGTGGGAAAGCAATAAAATCCTCTGTGGTGTCCAGCTGGATGGTATTGTAAACACACGACGTTTCGACAGCTAGCTCTGCCATCTTCATCAGGTATCTTGTAGCTGTCGCAGGCTGGCTGTCACCTCCTCGACTAGCTGGGCACCCGAGAGGACTTCATTTCATCAATACGCCGGGAAAGTCTCCACTCACACATCGTGGGCATGTTTTCTGGCACGATAGTAATTATTGGTAATTAAAAACAAGAGCTGTGCGGCTTGCAGTGTTAGAGGTGGACAGAGGGTCATCCACCCACAGCACGCCGAAGGCAATCAGCATTTCGCATCTGGCGACCTCTACCAGGATCATCAGCTCGCATTATATGAACTGGTCTGGTTTCTCGCTGCCTTCCCCAGTGTGTGTTCATATGTGTTATTTTAGGTGTGGATGACTATCATAGTGAGTGTATGTCCAGTATAGAGTGCAGTTTCTGCTGTATAAAATGAGATATGAAAAGGAGAGAGGGAAGCCAACTCAGGCCTACTCTCCGAAAGACAGAAAAGTGACAGGCGAGATTAAAATCATATTTATGTCTATAATCTTGAATACTGTTATTGCAAAATGCGGTCCCGCACCTTTGACATTTGTTAAACATTTACACTCGTAAATTCGTCTCCAACAGTTCTTCTCTTCCGTTTTGCCCTCAATGGACCACGCGCTTCCTAAATCTGGTGAGCTTTCTTTTTGTCCCAGTATTCTTTGATCCTTGCACTGTGGTTCTCTTTTCTCTCTTGGGTCCATTTCATCCCAGATCCAGGGCGCAATGTTTTGGATGTTAGTGTCTGGAGAGAATCGAATGTTTTAATCAACGTTCTCTACTCGTCCCTGTACTAAATGTCATTGGGGTCAATTTCCAGTTGATCGCGATCTTTTCTGACTAGCATTGTCTATTTGACGTTAATTGGATTCCTTCTGAAGACGGAGTTGAAGATTTTGGAGGCGAGTCTATGTTTGTCCTACCGAACTATGTGACCATACAACATTAATCTCCCTTTTCTCATGGTTTTTCTAATGCTCTCCAATTGTTGGTATAGGTCCTTATTATGCCTGAGTCTGTATTCTCCTTCTTCTTTGACAGCACTCATGATTTTTCTCAAGCTGTTACGTTCCTTTAGCTCCATTTTTCTGAGTTGTCCCTTTCTAACCATGTTCAAGCACTCTGATGCATACAGTACTGATGGTCGAACTACAGAATTATAGCGCCTGATTTTGAGGTTAAGGGAGAGGGATTTAGAGCCGTTCATGTTCTTACAATCGGGGATTTGAACCAGCTTCGTCCCGGATGCAGAACCCGAGGGTCCAGCATAGATGAAAAATATCATAAGGAACACACATGACACTTAAAACCACACGTCCTCCAACGGATAACGCGCCAATGTTGTCTTGGGGTAGTCAGCGACCACATTATACACTGATCATCCAGAACATTATGACCACCTACCTAATAGCCGGTTTGTCCGCCTTTAGTACGGATAACAGCGGCGACGCGTCTTGACATGGAAGCAAAGAAGCCTCGGTAGGTCGCTGGTGGGAGTTGGCACCACATCAGCACACACAAGTCACCTAATCGCCTTAAATTCTGGGGAGGGGAGCGATGAGCTCTGACGCCACGTTCAATCACATCCCAGATGTGTTCGATCGCGTTCAGATCTGGCGAGTTGGGGGGTCAGCACATCAATTGCAACTCGCCACTGTGTTTCTCGAACCACTCCATCATAAACCTGTGACATGGCGCATTATCTTGCTGAAAAAATGCCACTGCCACTGAGAATCATGATCGTCATGAAGGGGTGTATGTTGTCTGCAAGCAGCCTACGATACTTATTGGCCGTCATGGTGCCTTGCACGAGCTCCACTGGACCCATGGATGTGCTCGTGAATGTTCTCCAGAGCACAACTGAGCCTCCGCCAGCTTGTTTCCGTCCCGCAGTACAGGTGTCAAGAAGAGATTGTGTGAAACACAATTGGCCCTATTTTCCCATGACGTAATGAAAGTTATCGATGCAGGTTCGCAAGTTGATGGAGTTTTCTTGGATTTTCAGAAAGCTTTTGATTCTGTACCACACAACTGGCTTTTAGCGAAGATTCAAGCTTACGGTATTTCGGCTCCGATTTGCGACCCGATCTCAGTTTGTCGTTGTTGACGGGGAAGCCTCTTCTAAGATAAATGTTACTTCGGGCGTTCCTCAAAGAAGTGCAATAGGTCCACTTCATTTCATAATATTTATAAACGATCTAGGTGACAACGTCAAATCCTGGTTGCGATTGTTTGCCGACGATGCAGTTATCTATAGGGAAATAAGGTGCTCCAACGATTGCTTAGAAATTCAGCGCGATTTGGATGCTATTTTCGATTGGTGCCGTAAATGGCAGCTTACACTTAATTGCATAAAGTGCAAGGCAATGCGAATAAATAGCAAAAAGAATCAGATTGCTCACGAGTACAAAATAAACAATTCAACTGTTGACACTGTTAAATCCCTGAAGTATCTGGGGGTGATAGTACAAAGCAACATGAAATGGGACTTGCACATAACTTCCGTCGTAGGCAAGGCGAATTATAAATTGCGATGCACAGGTCGTATTTTGAGGAATTGTAATGCTCATACAAAGGAGATAGCGTATAGAACACTAGTGCGTCCGCATCTGGATTACTGTTGTGGAGTTTGGGATCCGTATCGCAAGGTTCTGATTGACTCAGTGGAGAGAGTGCAGAGGAGAGCCGCTCGATTCGTGACTTGTTGTTACAGCCCTTACGAAAGCGTCACAGAATTGATACATAGATTTGGATGGGATATTTTGGAAGACAGACGACGTAGCTTGCGTTCGAATTTATTGGAGAATATGCGGAAAAAAATTAAATTTCGAGTGCAATGAAATACTTCTTCCGCCAACCTATTTAGGTCGCAATGACCGGAGGGATAAGATTAGAGAAATAAGATGCCGTACTGATGCTTTTATGTATTGCTTCTTTCCTCGCACTATTCGAGATTGGAATGCGTAGGTTTAGGACTGGTGCTTAGCACCCTCTGCCACCCACAATGTTTGTGATTTGCAGAGTATGGATGTAGATGTAAAAGCTGTTTCCCTGGAAAACGACGGATTCGCACTCTCCCATTGGCATGATGAAGAAGGTATTGGAATTCATCAGACCATGCAACGCCTTCTGCTACTGCGCCAACGTCCAGTGACGATGGTCACGTGTCCATTCCAGTCGTAGTTGCCGGTGTTCAGACACACTTGTACTCTGCCCAGCATTAATGTGTGATGTCAGTTCCGCCAAAGTTTGCCGCCTGTCCTGTTTTACCAGTCTGCCCCGCCTACGACGTCCGACATCTGTAATGAGAGGTGGCCCCCCAATCCCTCGGCGTTTGGACGTGATTTTACCTTTGTTTCGCCACTTGTTGAAGACACTCACCGCAGCACTCCTCGAACACCCGACAAGTCGTGCAGTTTCCGAAATGCTCGTGCCGAGCCTGCGGGCCATCATAACCTGCCCTCGGTCAGTCTCCGATAAATCACGCGCCTTCCCCATTATAAACAGGGATAGCACGCTCACTGGTACTACATGCACCGAGCGTGTGTCTGACTAGCAGTCACTGCTCGTCAGGTGACGCTGCTATCGTCTGGACGGGTTTATATGGATAGTAGGTAGGTAGTAATAACGTTCTGGCTGACCAGTGTATTTTCGCCTAAAGTTTACTGCAGGTTCAAGTCTTTCTCATCGGCGTCAAGTAGCCTGTAAGTGACGACCGCGTGTCAGGTCAGTGGACGTCAAGACAATAGGTTATAACAACTCGCGTCCTATACACACGCTACTTTACGACGCGTCGTAGCGTTTGACGGCGATATTAACGCGAGTCGCCAGTAAAGCTTATCTCCCTGCAGCAGAAGGCTTCGAACCGCTCTGAGAGATGTCATTATGGGATAACGGTCAGTTATTGGTGATTTACCATCGCCACTCAAACGCCAGTCTTACACAAATGGCCTACAGCCTGGATACACAAAGCGACAGTAGAAGAATCTACTGCTGTTGGCGGACGGTCATTTAGTAGCGTATCAATAATCTTCTTATCTCCGCTGTCAAGTACTTTTATTTTGATCAACGAATGCATACTTATAATACATCATTAACCGAGTATATGTGTGCGTGGTTGTTTCTACAGGTTTCGTTCCTTCCAGGCTTTACTCTGGATGCTGTAGGGTCATAGGGACGTTTTTCAGCCTATCAAAGGGCATAGGGATCGGGAACGAGGTGGCCTATTAAACAAACCATCCCAGCATTCGCCTAGGCCGACAGTGCTGACAACCATGTGGCTTTGAATACCCACAGATGGCCGCTGAAATTTCCGTATATTTGGTATAAAAATCTGGAGACTAGCCAAACTGAAAAATTGAAACAATAATTATTGGAGAGACAGTCACTATTAAGAATATTTTATTTCCAAGTCTTTAAAATTCCAAATATAAGATTATATTCTACTTTGGAAGTATGAAAGATGTCTGAACATGTTTCACAGAGCGTCACTTCCATCACTGATGCTGGTATGCCTAGTCGTCTTTTTTGGACCATACATTTTCTTTGTTGACATTGAATTTAACATTTCTTCTGTAACAGGAAAATTGTAGCTGTGTTGATTTATCTGTAATGCCGCGCCAATGAGCGTGTCACAGTGCATAAAGATGGCGCCGATGGTTCTGAATTTAAATCTATAATCAAACAAAATGTGACATTTATTTCATTTCAATCGTTGTTTCAGCGGTTGTAGGGAAACGATTCTAAAAAAAAAAAAAAAAAAAAAAAAAAAAAAAAAAAAAAAAAAAAAAAAAAAAAAAAAAAAAAAAAAAAATTATAACGAAAAATAAACAAATAATAGTAAGAGACAAAAGTCTGCACATATATTTTCAAAATTCTAATTTGAAAAAATCCGGAAGATTTACGGATAAATCCGTAGGAACGGCGACAATGTGGAGGGACTACGAAAAACAACGGAAAACTGCAGTCGGGGAGAGAGAGAAAGAGAGAGAGAGAGAGAGAGAGAGAGAGAGACTGTGTGTGTGTGTGTGTGTGTGTGTGTGAACCGCAGTAATAATACTATAAATACGGAAGTAAGTCTCTGTCTTTTTGTTACGTTTTGACGACCAAATGGCTACATCGATATTGATGGAATTTGACAAGAAAATCTGTATGAAGGGCACAGGACATTTTCTCCGGTATGTTTAGTAATTGTAGTCACGAAATTTTGACACCTTATCGAATGGTGACAGAAATATGTTGGAAATTGATTCTCTTCAAGAGACTGGTTCGACGGTACAATGATATAGTGATAGCTTTCCTGTCATATTATGCCGACTCGGTGTTGTTTGGGTCCAGTCCTTCGTTACCAAAAACTTTCTATATTCAATTCTGGCAAAAAATTCTTAATCCACGCGTAAGAAGTCGCGGGTACGAGCTAGTATTCAATAAAAATTGAACATTTAGCTAGCATGTGTTAGGAATGGTACTGGGCCTTACTCCTTCATATGACGCTGTTACCCTAATGGTAATGCATTACGTATTTCACCAGAGGCTGTCTTCAACTGTTGGTCAGCTAATTAATCAACACTAATTGAGTGGAGATCTCTCAGCTGTTAGGTTCAAACGCAACTCGAACGAAGATGACAAGTAAAACTTTTGGTTGTAGAGCAAGGCATGATGAACTGATTTGGGCGTTACTTTAGAATAATTCTGTTTCATTAAGAAAATTTTAACAACCCTCAAACCCAGCCCTTTAAGGAAGTTGTATTTTAAGAATTACGTATAACATGATGTGAATGGATTAATTATGCTTTTGAATATTTTTCTTGTAATTAATGGTGAATTTGTGGGAATGAACATTGTTTTATGGAAAGGAACTATGTAAATACTATGCAATACGATGATTGCAGGACAATTTGCGACGGTTTGGACAGATTTATGCAGATAATTTTGTGTGTAAACACTTATAAATATTTTTAATTTTAATTTCCGTTTGTTTCATCATGATTATGAATGATTTTGCATTAATTATGATTGTTTTAATGTGATTTTGATTGATAGCTGCATTGTCGGCGTTCGAGAAACAACGATCGGCTTTCTCTGTATTATTCGGGGAATTTTTGTAGTGAATATATAAAGCGAACGGCAGAGGCATTGTAATTTCATTGAGCATTTGTTTACATTCGTGCATAATATCTTTGTATGGAGTCCGATGCCTTGAACAAACTGGAAATTTGTTTCTTTGGACTTGTTTTTTGAAGAAACAAAATACCGAACGTGGTTTCCGCGGAAGGCAGGACATAAATCTTAATTAACGAAGGAATTAACATGGCGACCGTGACAGGACAGTACATCAAGAAATCGTGAATAACGAAAGAACTAACAAACTGCAAAGAAATGACTTTCCAGAACACTCCGTTCAACCAGCAATTTCTGACAGCTTTGAGACTGGTTAGTGTAAAAAGCCAGTATACAATCTCCCCCTTATTTGCAAGGTACCTGGGCACACCTCCTTCCTCCACCCCTGTCCGGTAAGTGTTAACTTCCCGGCTTAATGCGATGTCGGGAGCAGATCCTATTTGACGGGCAGCGCAGCCTTCGGGTCGCCCTGTGTCCCGGGATAGCCGGGGATAACTTTATTTCGGCCGGGAGCGAGCACGCCAGCCCCGTAATTCCTGCATTACGCGGGATTGGACGCCTGCGCTGCGCCGGGTATGCAGGCCCGCGGTGCGCACCACTATCGCAATCCGTGAAGTTCACTGGCGTACAGTACAGCGGGGCTGCACTTCGACACACGTAGGGAGGCATCTACATCTACATATATACTCTGCAATTCACACAGAGGGTGCTCAGCACCAAAGCTAATCTCTTTGCTGTGCATTCCAATCCCTAATAGTACGAGGGAAAAAAAAATTCATATAAGAATCATTCCGGCACCTTATTTCTCTAATCTTATCTTTCCTGTCCTTCCGACTCAAATAGGTTAGTGGAAGAAGTATTTCACTACACTCGTGAGTGAAAGTGGGAGTACACATGTTTACCAATAAGTTTAAACGAAACGTGTGTCGTCTATCTACCAGAGACTCCCAACCTAGTCTACTAATCAGTTCTGTGACGCTTTCATAAGGACTGTAGCAAGCGGTCACGAATCGAGCGGCTCTTCTCTGTACTTTCTCTATACTTTCGATCAACCCCTTACGAAACGGATCCCAAATGGCACAACAATAGTCAAAATGTGGACGCACAAGAGATTTGTACGCTATCTCCTTTGTTTGTTCATTACAATTTTTCAATATTCGACCTATGAATCACAGCCTAGAATTAGCTCTACCTACTAACGAATTAAAGTCCCATTTCACGTTCATTTGTACTGTTACTCCCAAATATTTCATAGAATCGACCATATCAATAACTGAATTGTTTAACTCGTATTTCTGAACAATTAGATTCTTTTTGTTAGTTATGCTCATTGTCTTGCACTTTTTACAATTTAGCATGACGAACAGAAATCAGCAGTACTACACTGATTTACAACTGTAAATCTCTTAACAATGATAGGTGATTAGCAGAATAATCACCCTCCCGTGTGGCTGCTGTGACATTTTGTCACTACTTTTAGCTCATCCTAATCCCTATTAACATAAATTTCATTTTTTTTTCGCTTTCATGGGTTGCTACCAAGAACATTAACAATGATGTGTTGTTTGACTGTGTGGTGGTCCTCATTGGTAGAACGGCGCGTATACACCGATCAACCAAAACATTATGACCACCTGCTTATTCGTGTGTTGGTCCGTCTTTGGAGCGCAATACAGCAGAGATTCGGCGAGGCATGGATTCGCAAAGTCCCTGTTAGGTTTCCGGAGTTGTCTGGTACCAGATGCCTACGCACAGGTCATGCAATTCCCTTAAATTACGGTCCGGTGGTTTGTGGTCAGTCGCTGGGAACGAGCATCTCGGAAATTGTGAGGCTGGTCGGCTGTTCTCGTGATACTGTAGTGAGAATCTATGCAGAGTGGTTGAAGGACGGTGAGACCACGACTGGGCGACAAAGTGGTGGACGTCCACGCCTCATCACAGAACGTGGAGGTCGGAGGCTTGCCCACTTTGTAAAGCAAAATAGGAAGAGAAATCTGTGGCAGATCTGACGGAAGAGTGCAATGCTGGAGCAGGCACAAGTGTTTCGGAGCACACTCTGCTGTCAGATCTGCCACAGATCGACGCCTATCCCGCTTTACAGAGTGGGCAAGCCTCCGACCTCCACGTTCTGTGATGAGGCGTGGACGTCCACCAGCTTGTCGCCCCGTCGTGGTTTCGCCGTCCTTCAACCACTCTGCATAGATGCTCACTACAGTATCACGCGAACAGCAGACGAGCCTCGCCGTTTCAGAGATGCTCGTTCCCAGACGCCGCGCCCACAAACCACCGGCCCGTAATTCAAGGGAATTGCCTGACCTGTGCGTATACATCTGGTGCCAGACAACTCTGCAAACCTAACAAGGACTTTTCGAATCTATGCCACCCCGAATCGCTGCTGTATTGCGCTCCAAAGATAGACCAAAACACTAATAAGCAGGCGGTCATAATGTACTGGCTGATGAGTGTAAGTCAATCTCGTCTAGTGTGCGAGAGCGTGCGGTACTGATCGATAATATTCACTGAGTTTGCAGCTACAGTTGGATTCGCACTCAGTATGTAAAAGAAGACGGGCGTATTTCAGTAATAGTCAGAACAGTTGTGAAGGAAAGTTTGCATGGGCCGGGGCGAATGCCTCAGTGTGTATGGGTGGTTATGATGGAACCTGTTACAGGTTAATATTGGTTTTCGAGTAATTTGGCACAGCGGTATAGAACAGTGATGTTGAAAGTCGATACAGTTTATGGAGTAAATGGAATATAAACGAATAACATGTAATCAGTCGGTAGCAACAGCACCATTCAGTTGGACAGAGAGATTAGTAGCATAGGTTTCACTGGTGAATAGAAGCGGACGGTTGTAGCATACAAGTATGTGTTCGAGACAAATGTGGCCATCTGTCCATAACACCCGTATTCGTTTATTTGTGTTGTAACGTGGTCTTTGGTGCGTATCTCGTATAGGAGTTCTTGTCTTTGATCCAGTGTGATCTGTAGTGCCTATCTGTTCTCGGTATTAACGAATTGTCACTCCGTTGCCCCGTCACTTAGGGTTATGATATATGCCACATATTTCAATCTGGACCATAAGCTTTCAAACTAAGAAAACGCCATTCAAATTGCTTAAGTATTTTTTTCCTGATGCCTGGACAAACAGAAAGATTCATGATGGTAAAGATTTGTTCGTTCTAGGAGGTAACCTAGTGAGTTAACTATAGGGTCTACCAGACCTCCTGAAATGTGGGATGCGAGCTGAACTGTACGTATTTGGCGATTTGATCATCCCAAATTAGGAAGACGTTTTTGCGTAAAATTATCTGTTTTTGTTCTTCCTCTCAGTGCGAGCCACTTAAAATTGCGCTATTTAAATCTCGTAGTAGTTCCGGCTCATTTTACGTTTCGTGATTTTCAAATCGACGCGTATTTTCACTTCACAAGAAAGGCAGCAGTCTTAAACAAACAAAGTGCACACAGACTTTATGTGCAAAGCGCATATATAAACAATTATTTTCAATTAAATACAAGTCAAATATTCTCTTTAATACAACAGATCAGAGATAATAATACAAACTACTCCAGTTGTAACCTCTATTGTACAAGCTTGCCCCGATCAGACTACAAATATGTGCAAAATCACATTTTCCAAGTCTCGCAATATTTGGCGTCATACCATCATACCATCCCACACCTCAATACACTTCATCACACACAATATTGTGGAATTTCTATATAAAAAAAATTCTACCTACTTTTTCGGGTTTTGCACTGCTTTCAACAATTTTTTATTGCCAACGTTTCAGCACTCAACTTGGCGCTATCGTCAGGTCTATTTCGGGTTGAATAAATCAACGTTGGCAATGAAACATCGCTGAAAGCAGCGCCAACCCCGCTAAATTAAGTTGAATTTTTACTAACATAACGCCTGCTAGACGCATAAAACATTATTTCGTGAGATTTAATATGCCGTAAAAGAATCTTCATTACAAACGTTTATGGTTTGGTACTGGAAGAAAAGAAAGACGTACTACTGAGAAGGGACACCTTTGACCTAGAACGCTCTAAACCACACGAAAACATGTTTAGAATAACAAGCGATCATAAACAAAACAGTAGTGTGTGTTATTTCCATGCAGAACTCCGCTCTTGTCTGCTAGCGCCATTAAAGGGCCATGAAAACAGCCTATTGCTGTGTGATTCCTGGTTAGGTCATACAGATCGTACCCTTCTAGCTGAAACTTTTCCAAACAAAGATTTTATGTTGAAGATATTGCCACTGACAACAACAAAATATTGCCAACCCCTTGATATTTACTTCTTTCGGCAGTATAAGTTCTATATCAGAAGGAATGATGATTTTGTAAGACTACAATGTGCCAAATCACAAGTGAAGATACATGATCGTTATTTCATCTTGAAACTTCATTCTGTGATTTAAAAACAATTTTCTGCACCTACGTATAAGCCTATGTTGCAATATGCTTGGTAAAAGCCAGGTTATGACATTGACATACCAAGATCATCATTTGAAAATGTAATTAGTGCGGCTTTTGATATTGGACTGCGTGAATGCGAAAGTGATTTGGAATGTGATAACGTGGCTTTAGTGAGGCGTGCACATTATTCTCTTCCACTGTGTTTTAACCTCTTCATCGAAATCCCGCATCTGAAAATTGAGAAGAAATATATATCAGGTGTGTGGTACTGCTGTATATGCGTGTTTTGCGCTATGTTAAGTACTTTAAGCAGAAAGTTTTTGGCACTGTTGATTGAAAATGTAATGATACACCGATTCATTGAATTTCCTTCATATGGTATTGATATCTTGTAACTTTGTTTTTCTCTATTAAATTGTTACTTACTCTTACTATTACTCTGCGATTCACTAAAAGTGTGTGGCAGAGGGTGCATTGCGCCTATCCGAAAGGGTAATAGTTTGGAAGGGATATACGGGATATGGCAGGAGGCGCCCATGGGCTATTGTGAGGAACCATCCCAGAATTCGCGTGGAGTGATCAGGGAAAACCATGAAAAACCCAGATCAGGGTTTTAACTTTACTCGCCCGGTAAATCCTTTCTATTCCATTCCCTAATCACTCGTGGAAAAAATGAATACAGAAAAGAATTGGATCTGGCCCTGTTTTCTCTTATCTTATTTTTTACGGTCATTACGAGATACGAATGTTGCTGGTAGCAACATTTCTTTGCTGTCATTCTCAAATATGTCAGTCGTGAAGTTTTCAATTAGCTTTCATCGAGAGCAACGCCTTCGGCGTTCCAGGTCTTCCCAACCCGACTCCTTCAGCATCGCACTTACGCTTTCCCTCCAACTATACAGGGTATTACAAAAAGTTACGGCCAAACTTTCAGGAAACATTCCTCACACACAAACGAAGAAAATATGTTATGTGGACATGTGTCCGGAAACGCTTACTTTCCATGTTAGAGCTCATTTTAGTTTCGTTAGTATGTACTATACTTCCTCGATTCACCGCTCGTATTGTGGACGGCTGTGATACAATACGCCATTCTCCAGGGCTGCATCAGCGCATCAGGAATTCCATGCGACGGAGGGTGGATGCATGTATCCTCGCTAACGAAGGACATTTTGAACATTTCCTGTAACAAAGTGTTTGAAGTCACGCTGGTACGTTCTGTTGCTGTGTGTTTCCATTCCATGTTTAATGTGATTTGAAGAGAAGTAATAAAATGAGCTCTATCATGGAAAGTAAGCGTTTCCGGACACATGTTCAAATAACATATTTTCTTTGTTTGTGTGTGAGGAATGTTTCCTGAAAGTTTGGCCGTACCTTTTTGTAACACCCTGTACATACCTGTCACGAATCGGGTGGCCCTTCTCTGGACCCTCTCTAATACCTCCATTAACCCCTTTTGATGGGGACCCCATACAGAACAACAATATTCCAAGTGAGGACGCACTAGTGACTTATATGCAATCGATTTAACTTCCTGAGAGCATTGTTTTAAACTACGACGATTTGCTTTCCCAATTACATTCTCAATATGTTCATACTTGAGGTAGAATGCAATGTATTGGATGGAAATGACACGCACCACTGTTTTGTATATGATCGCTTGTTATTGTAAGCATGTTTTTATGTGGTTCCGAGCGTTCGAGGTCAGAGATGTCCCTTGTCAGCTCCCTAAGGCCCAATTCACACAGAACGGACGTGGCGCGGACGTCGGGCGGAGACGAGGCGCGGACGCGGCGCGGACGTGGCCTGTTCAGTCCAAACAGAAGAGACGCAGAAGGGACTCGCGCGCGACATGGCTTCTACCATGACTTCATCTGACGATGAAGATGTTTTAACCTTACTACATTTAAATCATATTCAACAGAAGAGGAGTTTCTGGGTTCATCCTTTATGGCTGAAGAAGGGGAGGAAGTATGGAATTTTTGACGTGATGAAAGAGTTGGAAATGTATCCTGAACGTTTTCAAAATTTTTACAGAATGTCTCAACCATGTTTCTTTTATTTATTGAACAAAATTAAGGATGGCATACAGAAAAAATCTACCAACTGGAGATCGCCAGTTTGTCCAGAAGAGAGGATGTTAATTACATTAAGGTAAGTAATCAAAACACACACCTTTATTTGCAAAAAAAAAAAAAAAAAAAAAAAAAAAAAAAAAAAAAAAAAAATAAAAAAAAAAAAATTATTTACCAAAACGAAGGAAGTCTTTCAATGTTGCATCAGTCTCTGTGCTTGATGCGTAGAATGTCTCTCCTCGATTTGATAGAGTGGAGATGTCAATGTGCCGATACCAGCATCAGTTGTTGGCGTCACTATGTTTTCAGGATGGTCATCACTGGTTACAGACGATATGTCCGAAGCATTCTGTTCAAGAATTTGGCTGCTTAAATTCAAAATTCCTATTTTGAATTTACGTTTTTGTTGTGCTGTCATAGATTTCATATCTGGCAAAATACTTTGCAAAAAAGCCATATCTGGATCAAGTTCTAGAGCTTTTGGTTCATGTTTATTTTTTAACAATTTCTGTTTTTCTTGAAAGTATTTCAGGGCAGTTTCATTTACATCGTTTATAGATGCTTTCCTCTTCTTAATATTATTGCTACCAGCAGCTGTGGATGGAGTATATGCTGAACATGGTGTGTTTTGATAAGGTGATGGTGTAGAAACAGGAGAAAGAGCATCTTCCGGCAAGGGTTCAACGTCTACCTCATCATCGACTGACACGTTAATTTCTGTCTCTTCATCTATTGGGCTTTCTATCAAATTGCTCTTAGAGGGGCGAGATATTCAAAATTTCTCCAAAAATAACAGATGTGGGGCTAAGTAATATTCTTTGATTTGTTTAGCTCCAGAACCTGATGGCAGAGCTTTCTTATTTGTATATTTTTTGTATCGCCCTCTAATGTTTTTCCACCGTTCTTTACAATTGTTCACTGAAAAAAAACTAGTGTTAATAGGTATAAATCTCCTTTTTTCAGGTACTATGCAACTGGATGTTCATTTAAAGCTTTGTCGTTTTATTTTCTGAAAGGACATTCAACAATACAACAAATTGTACATGAAACCTCTGAGGTGATATGGGAAAAATTGCAACAAGAGTTCATGCCAATACCCACTACAGCTAAGTGGGTTGAAATAGCTCAACGTTATTATAAACTATGGAATTTACCCAACTGTATTGGCAGTGTTGATGGAAAACACATCAGAATAAAAGCACCGCCAAAATCAGGTTCCGCCTTTGTCAATTACAAAGGATTCTTTTCTATAGTATTGTTAGCAGTAACAGATGCGGACGGCTTATTTGTTACTATAGACATAGGCGAATACTGCCGAAACAGTGATGGTCGAGCATTTAATCGAAGCAATTTTGGAAGAGCTCTACAACAACAGAGACTTAATTTACCAGACCCTGCCCCACATCCTGGAGAAACAATGAACATCCCTTTCTATTTTGTAGCGGATGAAGCATTCCCACTGCAACCAAATATTATGAAACCTTTTTCTCGCAATCAGTTATCAAACGATCGCAGAATATTCAACACCAGGCTATGTAGAGGTAGGAAATGTGTAGAATGTGCTTTTGGCGTATTAACTTCAAAATTCAGGGTTTTGAATACATTAATATGTTGCTCTCCTTCTAAAACTGATGTACTGATTCAAGCCATGTGCGTTTTGCACAACGCAATACGAAAATACGATGGTAAATTTTCTACATTTCACATTGAAAATATTGTAATAGGAAATCCAATGACCGAAGAAAATCCAAGAAGGCAAAATGCAAAATACATAAGAGAGTATTTGTGCAAGTACTTCGTAAAACGTGCACCTATTCCGTATCAGGATAGATATTGTGTATATTAATAACAGTTGCTATAATCTGCTTTGTTAGAAACTATTGTTGACCATTGTAAATACCTAACAGTAATAAATTTTATGATAAATTTTAAAACTTACCTGTTTCATTTAATTCCTTAGCGATCTTTTGCCAAGCACTGTCCTGTACATTACGATTGCAATAATCTGAACGATTAAAATCGTACAGTTCTGGAAACTTCTCAATGATTTCACAAAATTGTATATTAAACTCAAAATCGTCACGCATTTTTATAGCTGCGAGAACGCGTCGCCTGGAGGTCCGCGCCACACGCCCGTTCACTGCGCCTCTGGAGACTTCGAAAAGACGCGGCGCGGACCTCCAAGGGGCGCGCCCGCGCCCCGCCGCCTCTGTGTGAATTGCGCCATTTGTTAACATAGGAGCGACCTCAAAATGCGCCGCGTCCGCGACGCGTCTCCGCCCGACGTCCGCGCCGCGTCCGTTCTGTGTGAATTGGGCCTAAGGGCCGCGCGGACGAAGGGCGGGGAGGCGCTAGTACTTTCTATGATCGACCTTGCATCTGAGGAGCTCCCCATGCGGTGATAAACATCTCTGGCGCACTTGTTGTGTGCGCCAACAGGTGTCGCGGGGGGCTGTAACGAGACGGCTCCGTGAAGAATGGCCGCCGAGCCGTCGAATAGGCAATGCGACACCGCCGCGACGCCCCGCGCGCCGTATAATGGCCAAATGAGAAGCGATCGGAGGAGGAGGGAGGGAGGCAGGCGCGTTTTATTGTCCGAGCGTCGCCGGCCGTAACGACGCCGGCGGGCGTAGCGTCGCGACGCCGGCTGCTCGTTAGAGATAGCGACGTCTGCGAGCGCGCGCGATACGTCACAGACAACGGTAACGACTCCTAACGGCCGGGCGACAAATCCGACGCCGGCACTAAACATCAATCCCGGAAATGAAGAGAAATGGCCCGAATATCGCTTACAACACCGTCACGCGAGACGGGTAGCAGTACATCCCCAACCGTGGCAGCATATTATTATTCAGACGTCCTGTCAACCGGTCGCCATATGTGGCAGCTCAATATCAATATAATCTCAATGTCTTTGCTCATACACTCGATACGCAAACCATGTAGCTTTCCCCCCCCCCTCTCCCCGACTCCTAGTTATTAACCTGTTGAGTAGGTAGATAGACAAACAGACAGTCATATTGTTGTCTTGGTTGTCCGGGTTGATCCGCGTCAATTTATCGAAACCTAACGTTTCGGCCATCATTTTGTGGCCTTTTTTGGAGAACTCCTCTGAAGAAGGCCAGAAAATGATGGCCGAAACGTTAGATTTCGATAAATTGACGCGGTCCAACCTGGACAACTAAGATAACATAGACAGACATATTTTTTTTTATGAGATAGTTTTATTACATCATTCGTTTCAAATTATAATAATTGTCGTGTAAGAAAACACACAAATATTTCTAGTTTCGCAACCTCACTGTTCAAATCAAAACTCTATTGATCAGTGGTAGCGTAATAAGTCTAGGATTTTAAATGCACTTCGCACTAGCTTATAGTGTTGCCACCGGCCACGCTACGTAAACCGCCCTCCGCGATACTTCGACCATGACTGACTAAAAAAGTGTATCACTCCGCTACAGCCGCTACTTGAGTCGGCGGAATGTAACCGTTACTTCACACAATGGTGTGATTTTCAAATATTTAATTTAAACTGTTGTAAAATATACGCGCGTTTTTGCTTGGATAAAGTAATTCAATAATTTATTTGTGTTCTCTTGGTCATTCACTGAGGTTTATTTTAGGCTTATCATTCCAGCACCTGTATCTCCAAAACGAATGGAAACCGGACACATGTTCATATGAACCTTATTACCCAGTACTGTTCACACCACCACCCCCTTAGATATTTCCCCTTCCTCCTGAATCACCCTGTATAATGTGATCATTGTTGTCAGGTGTATTATTATCCACTGTCGGTATGATTTTTTAAATTAATTAATTAAATGGCAATGGAGCGCATGCTCGGTGGCAATTTCCCTACACACCCATCTTCTCCCTTTCCTGCACCCACCTACATTTGCCCTGTACAAATTTTAACTTTAAATTCTTTCAACGTTTTCGGTAAATTATTCTTCAGTTCTGTTCGTAACTTATTCCAATACCTGACCCCCTTACCTAAAAATAAATAATCTTCCCACACCCTTGTGCCTGAAATCGAGTGCCAGCTTGTGATCATGGTCATCTTTTCCCTTCCATGCACTACTTTTCATACCTATTGCAATATCTTTCCATGCCTGATCACCAGTATACGCCCTGTACACTCCAATGACACTCCTCATCCTCCTCCTGTCTTGCAATGAATCCCATTCCAGCTCTTTTGTCATATCGGTCACTGATTGCATTCATCGATAATTTCCAGAAACAAATCTAGCAGCTCTTCTTTGCACCCTCTCCAACTCCTGTATTTGATACTCAAAATGTGGGTCCCATACTACACTACCATATTCGAGCAATGGTCTTACCAAAGTTTTTTAACCCAATTCCTTTACTTCTCTCGTACATCCCCTCATCACTCTCTCCAACAAGTGAAGGATTTTGAAACCTTTTCGTACCACCTGTGCAATGTGTCCTGCCCAGTTCAGTTTGTTGTGAAATGTAATGCCAAGATATTTTAATTTCAATTCTTCAACAAGCAGTGCTTTTCCCACATTATAATCATAATCAACCTTTAGTTGTTTTTTGTTGATATTGGAAGCAGTAACTTGTCACAATCTGTTATCTTTATAAAGATGAATGTTTGTTTGTTTGTTTGTTTGTTTGTTCTTCATACAAATCCACAGTTTTCATCCGATCTCGATAAAACTTTGCACACTTATCCCTTGAAACAAGGAGAAAAATACTGTCTACATTTGGTTGAAAAATTATCTGTATAAATAACACATGTTGTCTCATAACTTCGAAATACGGCGATAGACAGACACGTTGGATACGGACGTCTCCGTACCGTTTTTCCATGTAGTGGACTGGCAGCTCAGTGGCTAAAGCGGTTGCTTACGAACGTCGTGGTCTCCGGTTCATCTCCGTGGAGGCTAAGATTTTTAGAAATTGTTTTTGATCGTAAGAGTCACGCCTGGCCCGTCGGTTATTCGGATTGAATGTTAAACTGTAGATATCACAAACTTAGGGGTGCAATGCGAGGCAAATCATAGGTAGTCTTGCAGTGCTGTAGGTGTACACTTTTTTACGTTATTATGATCCCTCACGGGTTGTTCGCAGTCAGTGTGTGAGTGAACCGCAGTAATAATACTATAAATACGGAAGTAACTCTGTCTTTTTGTTACGTTTTGACGACTAAATGGCTATATCGTTGTGATGGAATTTTATAAGGAAATCTGTATGAAGGGCACAGGATATTTTTTCCAGTATGATTAACAGTTGTAGTCACGAAATTTTGAGACCTTTTCGAATGGTGACAGAAATATGTTGGAAATTGATTCTCTTCAAGAGACAGGTTCGACGGTACAATGATATAGTGATAGCTTTCCTGTCATATTATTCCGACTCGATATTGTTTGGGTCCAATCCTTCGTTTCCAACAACTTTCTATATTTAATTCAGGCAAAAAAATTCTTAATCCACCCGTACGAAGTTGCGGGTACAAGCTAGTTATTAATATTTTTTATTATTTAACCATTACCGGTTTCCAGTAAATTGCTCATCATCAGATGGTTTGCATTTTTAATTAGTATGCAGATGCAAAATACGAACGTGCGTCGTTAGATATCTGAATATTTTTGAAAAAGAACTCTTGGTAGTGGCGAATGATGCTTTTTTTAAAATAAAATAATCAGATAACTAAAGACGCACGTTCGCATCTTGCATCTGGATATTAATTAAAAATGCAAATCATCTGATGATGAGCAATTTGCTCGAAACCGGTAATGGTTAAATAATAAAAAATATTAGTAATAACAAATTGTGACTGTATGCTGCTTTCAATATCAAAAAAATTGATGTTTGAAAATTTTGAAACATCAGATTCGCCGGAAAAGCTTACGATTTCGTAACAAAGTTGACAGCACAGTAGCTGATTTCCTCAAATCCATCATGGACAAAATTCTTTAATATTTTTTTTTTTTTTTTTTGTCTGTGTGTCTAATAATCTGACTCTTGTTTATATTTGCCTTCATCGCATGTTTTACCAACCCAACTAGATATCCTGTCCAGATCACCCTGCAGCTGTTTACGATCCTGTATAGTTATTATCCTTTTTCATAGCATTATGTCATCTGGAAACAATCCAATTTCTGATAGTCCTGTGTAGGGCGGAGTTGGGAGGTGAGTAGTGGTGAGGCTCGGCGCTATTGTCCTGTGTAGGAGACGCCACCTGTCTCTCTCTCTGAGAGGAGACACACAGCGTAATGAGGCGCGGCTCGGGTTACACCAGCCATAACTCAATGAGCAGCGCCGCCTGCTAATTAGCTATCGACCAGGCCCTCAGACAGGACTACAGCGGACTACAACACTGCAACGCCGTACTCCTGCCAAGTTCTCGAATCCTGTTTCTGTATGTAGGTTGTTTGCAGATGACACAATGTTACACAACAAGATCAACACGGAACAACACTCTCAACAGCTGCAGGTTGACCTAGACAAGATGTGTGGTGGATCGGCATGGGATGAAAAAAAAAAGTTGACAAAAAAAGTCAGATCATTAGGGAGCGTCCATAAACTACGTGAATAAGTCTAGGGGGAGGGAGTGGTCGGCTGGAAAGCTACGCTGGGATACGTGGGGGGAGGGGGGGCAGCAGAGTCAGCTCATGGGAAGTGTCCATAAACTAGGTGTCTCAGTTTGGGGGGGAGGGGTTGGTTGGAAAGTTACGCTGGGCTAATTGGGGGGGGGGGAGCGGGTTTCGAGCCAGGGGACGTAGCTTTTCTGTCACATTATTTGTCACAGTTAAAATGAGATACAGAACACACAACAGCATGAAAATATTTATTTGCGTCATTTGACTATCTCCGTATGTAATTTACGATAGTCTGACAAAAGAAAACAGTACAAAAATCTCTTCTGGAATCAATATCGGATTAGCTTTGTGAATGGATAAAGGATTTTCTAACTGGTCGGTCGCAGTATGTTGTCGTTGAAGGAGAAAGTTCTTCTAATCTAGATGTTACATCGGGTGTACCTCAAGGAACTGTAATAGGACCACTTCTTTTCTTAACTTTTATAAACGATCTCGGAGACAAAGTGAAAAGCCTTTTTAGATTGTTTGCTGATGATGCTGTTATTTATAGGGAAGTAAGAAATTTGGCCGATTGCTTAGAAATTCAGCGTGATCTGGATGTTATTTTGGCTTGGTGCGCTGAGTGGCAACTTACTCTAAATTGTAAAAAGTGCAAGACAATGAGCATAACTAACAAAAACAATCCAATTGTTCAGAAATACGAGTTAAACAATACAGTTATTGATATGGTCGATTCTATGAAATATTTGGGAGTAACAGTACAAAGGAACATGAAATGGAACATACACATTAATTCGTTAATAGGTAGAGCAAATTCTAGGCTGCGATTCATAGGTCGAATCTTGAAAAATTGTAATGAACAAACAAAGGAGATAGAGTACAAATCTCTTGTGCGTCCAAATTTGGACTATTGTTGTGCCATTTGGGACCCGTTTCGTAAGGGGTTGATCGAAAGTATAGAGAAAGTACAGAGAAGAGCCGCTCGATTCGTGACCGCTTGCTGCAGTCCTTATGAAAGCGTCACAGAACTGATTAGTAGATTAGGTTGGGAGTCTCTGGTAGATAGACGACACACGTTTCGTTTAAACTTATTGGAAAACATGCGTACTCCCACTTTCGCTTTTGAGTGTAGTGAAATACTTCTTCCACCAACCTACTTGAGTCGGAAGGACAGGAAAGATAAAATTAGAGAAATAAGGTGCCGGACTGATTCTTATATGAATTCTTTGTTCCCTCGTACCATTAGGGATTGGAATGCACAAAAAAGAGATTAGCTTTGGTGCTGAGCACCCTCTGCCACCCACAATTTTGTGAATTGCAGAGTATATATGTAGATGTAGATGTAGATGTAGAATATGGAAAAAAGCTACGAGCTACTCAGCGTGGGGGGGGGGGGGAGGGTTGAGACAAAAGCCGCGACGGGCTACGTGGGGGAAGAAGGGATTCACAGGAGGCTAAAATGGAGCTACGTGGTTTATGGACGCTCCCTTAGGTGCTCTGATAAAAAAACTGCCATAAATATTGACTCATATTAAGATAAGTGGCGAAGAAATTTTTTTATTGCTTTACGTCTCGTCGACGTCATTAGAGGCGGGAAAGGAACGGGAAGGAATTCGGCCACGGTCTTTTTGAGGGAAGTATCCCGACATTCGCCTTGAGAGATTTGAGAAAGTCACGGAATACACTAATCTGGATGCCCGGACGTGAATTCGAGCCGGCGTCCTCCCGAATGCGAGGCCAGAGCGTTAACCGCCCATCCACCACGCTCGGCGAATTGCTTCTTGAACACTTGAAATTTAAATACCTTGGCAGAACATTTGATTAGATACTCAACTAGGAAGGACACATCGGGCAAATCGTAAAAAAAATAAAAATAAAACACTTTCGAAATCCTTCTCTTTTTGGAGAGGGTGAAGACTAGGAGGGTATGTGACAGAGAAGTCAGGGAACTGAGTTATAAAACTCAGGTCAGATCTTTGTATGAATATGATGGTATAGTATGGGACCCACATTTTCGATATCAAATACACCAGTTGGAAGGGATGCAAAGAAGGGCTGCTAGATTTGTTTCCGGAAATTACCGCAGAACACAATCAGCAAATGATATGATAATGGAGCCTGAATGGGATTCATTGGAAGACAGGAGGAGGGTGAAGAGAGTCATTGGAGTGTACAACGTATGTTGATGACGGAGCTTGAAGGAATATTGGTCGCAGTATTAGCAATGGTGCATAGAAAGATAAACATGACCATGGTCCCAAGCTGGTCGATTTTATTCATAAGAGAGGGGGAAAATTTTCTTTTGTGGCTGAGGGTGTCGTGGACTGGGATTAATTTCCAAGGGAAGCAATGAATAATTTATCAAAAAATGCTGCAGCAGATTAAAATTAAAATTCATAAATGGCAAAACGAAATGAGTGGAGGAATGTAACACCTAAAGTATATAAGATATACCAGTTGTAAAGACAAGTAGCTACGGTATATGAAATTGATTCAGTGATCTTGCTCGTAAATTGTACTCCAAAACTGTGAGCTAAAATAACTCTTAGAATTTGTACATCAAGGAAAATATTTTACAATTTTTATTTTACATATTGATTTATTTGTATTTAAAAATGATGAACCGGAAAAAAATTCGAAAATAATTGGGAATCAAACAATTTACCTCTAAAGATGAAGATCAATATGTAAAATTCAAAAGTTATTGTAATATATAGAATAAAATCAATAATTGTATTAACCTATTTTACAATTTTGGTATATAATATATTGGCACATGCATACCATATTTTTTTCTATACCTATTTACAGTTTTAAATTACGTTGGAGTTGGTTTTAAGGTATAAAATTTGTATTTTCATAATTATAATATAATTACGCCTGAACATTTTCATTTTATACCTAAGTTTGAATGTTAGGAGTAACAAATACTCCTGGATTTATAAACGAATTTCTATAATATATTGCCACATGCATACCATATTTTTTTCTATACCTATTTATATTTTTAAATTGTGTTGGAGTAAGTTTTAAGCTATAAAATTTGTATTTTCATAATTATAATATAATTACGCCTGAACATTTTCATTTTATACCTGAGTTTGAATGTTAGGAGTAACAAATACTCCTGGATTTATAAACGAATTTCTAGCACTGTTTGGGACCCAAGTAATCGGTATAATATGCAGGACAGGTAGATTTGTTTGGTAAGATTAGCGTTGGACACAACAACTAACTTACATGACAAAGGAGATGGGCTGTAACACATTGGATGACAAAAGATCAACGAAGAGAGTGCTTCGTGTGTTGAATGTTGTGATTTGACGATGAAGCCTGGTTTTATATGAGGGGAAGAATTACTAGTTGTGCGTCTAGGTGAAGAGAAGATTATCGGCCAAATTAGAACTGGAGTTACGACTGAGTAGCTGTCTGATTGCTCGGTTGTTAAGGTGTCTGAGTGGCGATCGAAACGTCTCCGGTTCGAATCCCTGTCTGGGCGGAATTTTCACAGTTTCCTAATCCAACAGTCACCTCTGACACAGCTTGATGTGTAAATTGGAGTATTCCGGAACGTTTCCCCTTTACCCGGTGGGATAACCGGGTTAGTTCATGTAGGTAGGGAAGTAACAGGCACCCTACCTGCAATACCAGGCTAAGCATACCACGGACTGGAGGGTCCAACCAGCCTTTCACCTGCTCAATACCAGGCTAAGCATACCACGGACTGGAGGGTCCAACCAGCCTTTCACCTGCTCAATACCAGGCTAAGTATACCACGGACTGGAGGGTCCAACCAGCCTTTCACCTGCTGAATACCAGGCTAAGTATACCACGGACTGGAGGGTCCAACCAGCCTTTCACCTGCTGAATACCAGGCTAAGTATACCACGGACTGGAGGGTCCAACCAGCCTTTCACCTGCTCAATACCAGGCTAAGCATACCACGGACTGGAGGGTCCAACCAGCCTTTCACCTGCTGAATACCGAAGTTAAAGGAGCAAGAAAGGTTTCATTCAAACGTAACAGAGGCTGGGAGTAAAATAAATATAGAAAGTCAGTTTTTACACCTTGTCAACGTCGGGGTTGTTAGAGACAGAAAAGGACAGGAGGCAAGGAACGGGAACGAAATTAAACCCACGTGTTCCCGAAGACGAGTCCAGAGGGTTACCACTTACTCGTCGGGCTAAGGTGAGCGGAAACGTTTTGGCTTCGAATTCTGGAGGACGCGGGTTCGAATCCCCGTCCGATCATCCAGATTTCGGTTTTCCATGTTTCCCTGAAACCACTGCAGATAAATGCAGGGAAAATGCCGTGGCCGAAATTCCTCCTATTTCTCCTCCTTTTCCTTGACCTCATTCTTCTCCTGGCTCTAACAACTCAGACGTCGACGAATTGTAAAACCTGAAAAACTAAAATAGAATCATTTCCCACACGTCCATTTCAAATCACGTTTATTTCGTAATTAACGCGTCTCCTCAACTTTCAGTATCTTTCTGTAGCAACACATTTTAAATTCTTGATTTTCCTTTTTTGTGGTTTTTCCAAATTCCTTTGCTTCACTTGCATAAGGCGCTGTGTTCCCGAACGTACAGTTTTAAAAAAGTTATTTCTGATTCATAAATCAATGTTTCAAACTCAAAGGTTTCTCTTTTTCAAGAAGGATCTTTTCGCTAGTGCTATCTTGCTTTTAACACCATTCCTGCTTCTGCCATCAGCTGTAATTTAATACCCTAACTAACATAATTCACTAATTCCCCCATTTTTTTTTTACATATCATCGAATTTTTTACATTTGATCTGTAACTACTCTTATTCCATTTCAGCAACATCCAGACTGAAGTTACTAAGGCACAATACCCCAGTTGAATCTACATGACAGGAGTACTACCATGCACAATATTTGTGGTTTATATATATATATATATATATATATATATATATACTCTAGAACTTAGCCAAAAGACTTTCTTCCGATAAGATTTTCCCAACATATCCCCACACACAGATGTTCTCATTCACCGTTTTGTTAGTCTAATTGGCGTGAAATGCATTGTATTACTTATGTGTGGTTCCCCACCAGGGATGCGGAACTTTCGCACGAAATTCTACATCTGCTTTCGCATCCGCAATGCGGATGTATAGCGCAAGTTTTGTTTACATTGCAATATATATTATTCTTTTCTCTTTACTTTTAAGAGATTCTGCCCATTGTCGCTTAGCTAAGAACAAAGTTACTGATCCTTCTGACGATCTTGCAATAAAAGTAACAATGAACTGAATGGTATTATTACCTAAGCCACGAATTTACAAGTTTGAACTTGCTTGTAAAGTAAAGCGGCCTATTCGCGGTCCAGCTTACAGGACATCCGTGTAGAACTACCATAGGTTGCGCTCACCCATTCACACTAATGGAAGGGGTCCAACAAAATGTTCCAGGTAGTCCTTTCCACTCGTACTTTCTCGCGGCACACCAGTGTCCTTATCGCACACTCGCAGGATGTTACTTCCAATAACTTCCTCCAGTATCTACAGCTTGTTGGACAGCAAGGACTCTGTTTGGTTGTCTGGGAGTCCAACGACATCCAACACGTCGCACATGTAGTCCTGTAACCCCTTTCACGGCCCATCAAAAATCGGATCATCGTAGGTCCTACAAGTTGTACTGTGAATGCGCCACTAGACAGGTGGGAAGGCGGGTGGCGAGCACGGAACCGAGCGTGTTGGATGAGCGTCAACGCTCTAGCCTCGCATTCTGGAGGATGCTAGTTCGAATCCCCGCCCGGGCATCCAAGCATCCAAATTTGAGTTTTACTTTGTTTCCCCAAATCACTCAAGGCGAATGCTTCCTTTAAAAGGCCATGACCTAATTCCTTGCAGTTCCTAGTCCCGTTTCTTTCACGCCTCTAATGACATTGACGTATACGAGACTTGTAGTCATAAGAAAAAAGGGGTAATATCTAGATCGCGATACCGCTGCAACCACTTACTGCCTCCCGATGTAAACACTTCCTGACGGAGAGAGTATGACGTCACTGTGTTTCCGTGTGTGACGTGTTCAGCCTCCGATCGATTTGAGAAATTCACGTTAGGCCATAGAACGTAACCAATACTACTAATAATAAAAAAAATTAGGGATTAAAAAAGTTAAAGAAAATGATTACTTGCACAATTATTAATATTATTATAATATGTACAACTTTCCAAACTGATAATTGATATCGTTCATTAGCGTTAACGTTATTAGTCACAAATTCCTTTGATTTGTATTTGATTCCAGTCTTCTATATTTCGTCGCGTGGCTGAAATTGCTATTAAAATCATTCATACGAAATAAAATATTTATGAAAACAAGATTTCGTCAATAACCGTTTGCGTTTAGGTTGAAACGCAGCCTGGACCATACTAACAGTGATAGAAACGATTTGGAAATTAGGTTTCAGCAATATCATGTGCAACGGTTTCACTATGGTCCAGGCTGCATTAAGATGTAAACAACGATAGATACGACATTAGGTATCCGCAATAAGGTGTTTGATAGTTACGTTTAAATGTGGTCCAGGCTGCATCAAAACCTCATCATAGCAAATGAATTTATTCCTGTACTACTAAGACGTATTAGTGATGGACTACTTTACGTGGAAGCCCCGTTACTGACATTTAAAGCTGCGAGCGGAACGTATACGTCACATTCAGCATCGTAGTGACGTCATACTCTCGCCATCGGGAAGTGTTTACATCGCGAGGCGGTAAGTGGTTGCAGCGGTATCGCGATCTAGATATTACCCGAAAAAATAAAATAAAATAAATAAAAGCGAGCACGGAGATGTGTGGAGGCGTGGCCTTGTGCTTGACGCTTAAATTAGTTGAGTCACGAAATCCGCAAAGTGCATATAACAAAGATTGGTTTTTTAAAACGGTACGTATTTATGTTATTATTATTATTGCAGCTATATTGATCCTTTTTTCAGGATGTAGCCTCTTTAAGTCTAATGAGCTATATATTAGAATTTAATTCTACATAGTTTTGTTGTAGTTCTTTCCAGGCTGATCGATCTTGAGCCATCCTCTTCAAGTTCACGCCTGTAACTCGACGTATAACCTTATCTCAGCCATCCGGGGGCCTTCTCTTGCTCTTTTCAGGTTTCTCGGTATCCAATCCAGCACTACCGTAGTCCATCTTTCATCTCTTTTGAGATCAACATGACCGGCCCATTGCCATTTTTGGGTCATGACTTTTTTTAAGATGTCTGTTACTTTAGTTATTGAACGAATGTGCACGGCCCTTTTCCTGTCTCTTTTTCTAAACCCTAGCATTGCTCTTTCCATAGTTCGCTGGGCAGTTCTCAGTTTTTGCTTCGTGTGACTATTTAGGGTCCAAGTCTGGCAGGCATATGTGAGGACCAGTAATACACGTTGTTCAAATATCTGTTTTTTAAGATGTACTGGCATGTTAGATTTAAAAACTATGGAATTTCTTCCGTATGCTCTCCAGCCCAGCTTTATCCGTCTGTAGATAATAAATGTAAATAATTTAATTCAGTTTTGAAATCATCCTACGTTTTTTGTTGTTGAAAGATGAGGCAAAAGTAAATAAATATGGCGGTATTATATGCAAGTAGACTTTACTTATCAAAAAAAACTTATTTTGGTTTCAAATTTGTTTTTGATAAAATTTAAATAAATATAAATTTATTTTTCCACCTCCGCTTCCGCAAAACATCCGCGGATGTCAGGAACGGAACATCCGTTTCCGCAAAATTACCTCCGTTACGACCCTATTGCCTAGTGTTAGCGAGGCTCCGGACTACCATTGTTTTGTAGTTCAATACGTTTTTTCCGGATTCGTTGAGTCGTGACAGAGCCATGTGTGGTGGAGAGGGGTGGGGGGGGTAGGGGGGGTAGTCTGCCCACCGTTACATAAACATTGATTTGACGCCGAGCTCGCTCCCATGTTTACGAAGTGATGGCTTTTCAATATACTCTCTGCTTCGCTCAGAGAAAATAATGGTTGTCGCATTTCGCGTCAATCACACACATCCTCGCATCGCGAGCGTAGTGTCGGAGGCATTTTCTCAACATATTCCCCCCCCCCCCACCTGTTCTCATTCATCTTGATGGCAGTATAATTCACGTGGAATATCGTCAGTTCAATAGCCATCAATCAATGGTTTTCAGGACAACTGTTAAGTTCTCCTATTTTCCTATTTCAAAGATCTGCCATGTTTGTTCCGCTTCCGGTTTTTATGTAACAGAAAATAAATTACAAGCCAACTTAAATAATTAAACTACCGGACCTCGTTCTGCAACAATAAAACTGATTGTTAACTACAAAAAATCAAGTCACTCTTAACCCTACATTATTCAATCCCCGTATTGACTGGCTCCAACATAGTTTCTTTATACAATTGTTTATATTGAAAACTTTTCCCAAAATCAACCATCATACTTACTCAACTGATCGTTTATGTTGTTTCCGAGTGCTCTTAACATGTAATATCTCTGCTCTCCACCAAAGATTCGCCTCTACTCCGCCAAGCAGTATAAGTTAGTCTCTTTGCTAGTCGCGCTTTTCCAATTATATGCTTACTCCTTTAAATAAAACACATTATTCTTGTTACCCTCAAAATTCAACACAAAAATAGAGGAACACCTCTATCTTTAAAGACGAGTTGTGCATCAAAAATAATGTTGTTTCAAACTCAAACAATAGAAGTTACATTTCACTTAAAAATTCATCACAATTTTCAAATTATTCTTCTTTTTTTCCGATAAGACCTTCTGGGGCGACGTTCCAATTTCAGTTCTTCATCCTTTGTTGTTGTTTTTTCTCCCATTCAATCCAATATTCCTTCATCATTTTAGTATGTTTTATCCTTCTCTGCTAAGGCTACTTCGGAGCAGAACTCTTTCTCTTCTGCCTAGGAATCCTTCCAAACTTAATACCTTCTTTCTAAAGATCTCTCTATCCATAATTTCCTCTTCTCTTATCTTATTTCTTTCCAAATCTTTCTTAAGCTCTTCTTGAATTCAGCTGGTTGTTTATTTTTTTTATTCAGAGGTAACTGAACATCTTTTTCATTGTTCTGTTATCATTAATTCCGTAGATATGTCTAAAATGCAGCTATCTCCTTTCCCTTATTGACTCAGTTACATTTTCTATGTTCTGATATATTTCATTATTACCTCTTACTTTCCACAGTTCTGTTGCATTAACTGGACCCAAGATTTTTCTAACGATTCTTCCTTCTAGTAATTCCAGTTAATCCAATCTATAGTTCAAGACCAGGCATTCACAAGCATATAAACATTCTAGTTCCACAACTGAGCTGTAGTGCCTTATTTTAAAATCACATGCACTTTCTGTGATAGAAATTTTTAGTCATAACATACACTCATTCCATTTTGTGTATCCTTTCTTCTATGGCGGATTTATCTAACTGATTTTCTTGAATTATTTCGCCCAGATATTTAAATTTCATTGCTTTCTCTATTTGTCCAACAGCTGCTGTTAAAAATTTTGTAACGTTTTTAATGTTTGCAATAAAGTTATTTATTTCTTCCGAAATTTTCACACCTGCTTTGTTTGCTATCGATTCCAAGTGACTGATTTGTGTTTTCGCATATGTAACGTTCTATGAAGGTATAGCGAAATTTTCAGCAATGCCAAGTAATTAATTTTAACAGCTTTGTTTTTTCTTCCCAAAATAATTGGTGAAATTTTGTTCCTTCAATTTATTATTCCAAATTCTTACAATTTTCTCTATGACACAGTTGAACATAATGGATGACAGAGTTTCACCTTGCCGCACACCTGTATGTACCTTGATAGGTTTTGAGATTTCTCACATAAATTTTACTTTTGAAACTGTGTCTGTAAAAGTCTCACATATTAGGTTTGCCAATATAGATTTCACTCCAAAATTCAAGAATTGTTTTATCGATATCAACAGAGTCAAAAGCCTTTTAAAATCTATAAATATTACTGTTGTGTCCTTGGAGTTTAATATTCGTTGACGAATTGTGGATTTTAGTTTGATTTTCTTTTTAATGTCATTCGTCTTTCGACTAGTTTGATGCAATCCTCCATCCCTTCCTATCCAGTGCTAACCCCTTCATCTCTACATATTCCTTACAACCCACGTCCTCAATTATCTCAAATGTTTCAATTTTCTTTCTTTCTGGTATACCTGAAGTCCATGTTTCACTACCTTAAAGTGCTGTGCTCCTCACGTAGAGTTTTAAAAAGTTTTTTATAATTCCTAGATCAATAATTGAAACTAAAAGATTTCTCTTTTTCATGAAGGATCTTTTTGCAAGTGCTATTCTTTTAACATCATTCTTGCTTCGGCCATCGGTTGTAATTTTGCTTCCCAATTACTTACTTCTGCTATTGCATCCGACCCTATTTTTATATTTAATCTACTGTGGTTGGTATCATTTCTGCTACATTTCATCACTTTTCTCTTGCTTTGAATATTTTTATTATTATTATCATTTTGTTAATTGCAAACCATAAGCGTTAAATTTATTATTAGTGACTTAGAAGGTATGTTTTCGTAATCCATATGAAAGACTTCATATTCCACTCAGTTCTCACATTCGCGGTCTCTATTTAGTGGGCTTTTGTGTCTGTCGTCAGAACACTGTGCCAACCACTAGAGGGGGGTGGACAATACATGATTAACGGGTCCAGTGTAATTACAACTCAACAAGCTGTAACCTTCTAATTAACTCCACAGAGTCTGTTAACGCTCACCACTGCACAACCAATTTACACGAAGCCATGGCAGTCGAGTACCCATTACTCTACCTCCCATCATAACTTGAATAAAATATTGAATTATTATTAATTTAATTGCGATGCAGCACACGCTCCTGTGCAATACCCTTCTTCATCTAATTAACTTTTTTATATTATTTTTTTTATTATGTTATATAAGTGTTAAATTCTTCCCCCATCTACTTTTCGGACTTGCAAATTTTAATTTTAAGTTCCTTCAGCGTTTCTCGCAAATTATTCATCACTTGGTATTTTTTTTCAATCCTTGACACCCTAACACACAAAAGAAAAATTTCCCAGTCCCTTATGCATGAAATCGAGTGCCAGCTTGTGGTGATGGTCATCTTTCTCCTTCCACGCACTGTTCCTAGTTATTCGACCAATGCCATTACAAATCCCATCACCAATATATTCCCTGTACATTCCCACCACTCTCTTCACCCTCCTCCTGTCTTGCATTGACCCCCAATCCTGCTCATTTATTATATCAGTTACTCGACAGGGTGATAAGAGGATTTATCAGAGAAGTTGGGTTACAAAACTTTGGTCAGACCATTGGTTGAATATGGTGATGTAGTTTGCGACGCACATTTGGTTATCAAATACAGGAATTGGAGGGTGTTCAAAGAAAGCTACTACATTTGTTTGTGCAAATTATCGCAGGACCCAGTCAGTAACTGATATGATAAAGGAGCTGGATTGGGAGTCATTGGAGGAAAGGAGAAGGGTGAAGAGAGTGCTGGGAATGTACAGGGCGTATGTTGGTGATGGAGCTTGGATGGATATTGGTCAAAGAATTAAGAATAGCGCATGGAAGGGAAAAGACAACCATGACCACAAGCTGGCACTCGATTTCATGCATAAGGGAGCGGGAACATTTCCTTTTGTTGGTAAGGGTGTCAGGGATTGGAACAAGTCAAATGCTGGTTGCGATTGTTTGAAGACGGTGCAGTTATCTATAGGGAAATAAGGTGTTCCGACGATTGCTTAGAAATTCAGCGCGATTTGGATGCTATTTTCGATTGGTGCCGTAAATTGCAGCTTACACTTAATTGCAAAAAGTGCAAGGCAATGCGGATAAGTAACAAAATAATCAGTTTGTTCACGAGTACAAAATAAACAATACAGCTGTTGACACGGTTGATTCCCTGAAGTATCTGGGGAAGATAGTACAAAGCAACATGAAATGGGACATGCACATAACTTCCGTCGTAGGTAAGGCAAATTCTAAATTTCGATTCATAGGTCGTATTCTGAGGAATTGTAATGCTCATACAAAGGAGATAGCGTATAAAACACTAGTGCGTCCGCATCTGGATTACTGTTGTGGGGTTTGGGATCCGTTTCGCAAGGTTCTGATTGACTCAGTGGAGAGGGTGCAGAGGAGAGCCGCTAGATTCGTGGCTGGTTGCTACAGCCCTTATGAAAACGTCACAGCATTGATACATAGATTGGGCTGGGATAGTTTGGAAGACAGACGACGTAGCTTGCGTTCGAATTTATTGGAGAATATGCGAAAAAATTTAAATTTCGAGTGCAATGAAATACTTCTTCCGCCAACCTATTTAGGTCGCAATGACCGGAGGGATAAGATTAGAGAAATAAGATGCCGTACTGATGCTTTTATGTATTCCTTCTTCCCTCGCACTATTCGGGATTGGAATGGGCGGGTTTAGGATTGGTGCTTAACACCCTCTGCCACCCACAATGTTTGTGACTTGCAGAGTATGGATGTAGATGTAGATGTAGAAGGTTCCAAGTGATGAATAATTTCCCAAAAACGCGTAAGGAATTTAAAATTTCTAAATCAGAAAAATAAATGGGAGAGGAATTTAACATTCAAAATATAAAATAAATATATATCTAATTACCCCTATATATATATAGGGGTAATTAGATGATTAGTGGAATTGTTACCAGACCGTTACCTCCATCGCAATTAAAATTAATAAATAATATGCCTATATTTCAAACCCACTTGGAAATTGGCGTGATGTATTTATTTTATAAGCTTGGCTGCCGATTAAGCAAGATCTGACAAACTGAAGGCTATCATCTGTGGAGACAAACATAACTTGGGCAGGCAGTAAGACCGGATGTATACTTTCTCTGGACGCGCTGTTTCGTGAGTACTGTCAGTGTGGATCGCGGGTTCGTCCCCCAGACTCGCTTGTCTAGCTGGCAGGAGAACTGTCGGAAACGTCATTTGCGTGGGCAGCCATGTGTGCTGATTGGTTCCGCCGCGGAGTGGCCCGCCCGCAGCGCCCCTGGTGTTATCGACTGGAACTAAGTTCCGAGCGGCCTCAAAGGATTTATCTGCGGCGTCTTCGCCAGGCTGGCCAACTGGGCCGCTATCGCAACGGCAGTCTGACAGGCCGCAAAGCTGCCGCATCATCGCTGTCCGTAAAACAGTCGGCAAATTACTGGCGAGACGTTAGCTGTTGAGAAAATAATAAATTACTAGTGCGTCCATGTGGAAATGAAACGCAAGTGATATGAAATGATTTAATAGCGATGAAGTGCATGCTACACTGCCAATTTCCCTACACACCTACTTTTCCCCTTTCCTGTACACACCTACTTTTCTGCTCTACAAATTTCAACGTTTTTGGTAAATTATTCACCATTTCTCTTGGTTATGTATTCCAATCCCTGTCACCCTTACCTAAAAAATAGAATCTTCCCACACCCTTGTGCCTGAAATCGAGTGCCAGCTTGTGGTCATGGTCATCTTTTCCCTTCCATGCAATACTTTCAGTTCTTACAGCAATATCTTTCCACGCCTCATCACCAATATAAGCCTTGTACTATGACCCTCATCACCCTCCTCCTGTCTTCCAATGAATCCCATTCCAGCTCTTTTATCATATCTGTTACTGACTGCGATCTGCGATAATTTCTAGAAACAAATCTTGCAGCCCTTTTTTGCACCCTCTACAACTTCTGTATTTGATACTCAAAATGTGGGTCCCATACTACACTACCATATTCTAACAATGGTCTGATAAAAGTTTTGTAAACCAGTTCCTTTACTTCTCTGGTACAACCTTTTAGTTTCAAATATTGATCTAGGAATTAGAAAGAACTTTTTAAAACTCTATGTGTGGAGCACAGCACTTTACGGTAGCGAAACATGGACTTTAGGAATACCGGAAAGAAAGAAAATTGAAGCATTTGAAATGTGGTGCTACAGAAGAATGCTGAAAATTAGGTGGACAGACAAAGTAAGAAATGAACGAGTTTTGGAGATGATGGGTGAGAAAAAAAGTTTATGGAAGAAGCTTACAGGAAGAAGAGACAGGCTGGTAGGTCATATTTTGAGACATGCTGGATTGTTTAATTTGTTAGTGGAGGGAACAGTCGAAGGTAAGAACTGTAGAGGAAGACAGAGATTAAAATATATGTAGCAGATAATTGAGGGCGTGGGTTGTAAGGGGTATGTAGAAATGAAGAGGTTAACACAGGATAGGAAGGGATGGAGGATTGCATCAAACCAGTTGAAAGACTGAAGACAGCAAAAAAAAAAAAAAAAAAAAAAAAAAAAAAAAAAAAAAAAAAAAAAATCCCCTCATATTCTCTCCAAACATGTGATAAATTTTAAAACCTTTTCCCACTATTTGTCCAATGTGTTCTTCCCAGTTGAGCTTGTTATACAATGCAATGTCAATATATTTAAATTTCAAACTTTCAACAAAAAATTTTTCCCCATCTGAAAATCCAAAAAACCTTCAATGTTTTATCTGTGTACCTAATAAGTTCTTTGAAATTTAACTTCATCCCATGTTTACCAACCCAGCTAGATTTCATGTTCAAATCAGCCTATTATATACCTTTATATCATCTGCAAATATTTAGGTTCTGCGAGTAAAATGCGATGTTAAAATTTAATAGCGAGATATATTAAAATAATATTTTTTTATATAAAATGTAATTGTAGATATGGTTCAAGTTTCTAAATTTTGTTGAAAGTGTTTAGCGAAGTAATTTAAATGTGTAGGAAATTAACAGAAACATAGAATAAAACACCCTTGCAAAAAATATCATGTTCACATGCCGTGGGAAAAAAAATCTATAGGGCAAAATAAATAAACAACACAACGAGCGATTCTGAAGTACGAATTTATCAGAAGCGAGAACTTAATCTGTAAATTGATCTCACCGATTTTGGTTAAATAAGAAAATAGATAAAGGCTATGTCACTAATATTTAATTACAACTTCAAGTATTAGGCGTGCTGTGCTTGCAGAGGTTAGTCTGATCGAGTAAATTTACCATTTGCTCAGTTTTACGAAATTATACTTCCCATACTAAACTTTCAGTTGGTATTTTTCTAGCACTATGCTAGTAGTACAGAGTAATTCACTGTTCGTCGAACGACAAAGAATATAACATAAAGAAGCTGCTGTTCACCTGGATCCTGCGCCCCGTATCAACAGGTTATCTGCTGCAACTCCCAGGACTCGCTCGTGAACTAGCGTTGATGATCATGATTTTCTCCGGCTATTACCCGGTTACGCAGGCTTGGTAGCTGTCCTGGAGGGAGTTAGTACTGTTGCATGGTAGCTTTCTCGAGAAACTGAACTGCGTGATTTAACGGGTAGGACGCACGCCATTCCGCCCTTATAATTACCCACAGACTGAGCGTGGTTGGTGAGTGGTTAACGCTCTGGCCTCATATTCGGGAGGACGTGGGTTCGAAATCCCGTCAGGGCATCCAAATTTGGGTTTTCCGTGGTTTCCCCAAATCACTCCAGACGAATGCCGTGATGCTTCCTTAAAAAGGCCATGGCCGAATTCCTTCCCGTTCCTTTCCCCCATCCCATCCCGCCTCTAATGACAACGCCGACGACGAGGCGTAAAGCCCAAGCAAAAAAAAAAAAAAAAAAAATTACCCACAGCAAAACCTTTTCAGAGATGCCGATGTCTCGAGAAAAAGAAAACTTATTTATTTATTTCGATAATTCTAATTCGAAAAATCTAATTAAGAAATGAAGCAACAATATCTTGTTGTGTTTTACAATGATTAGTTTATCTTCTTAAACATCGTCCACTTCATGAAGTCATGGCTTTTTATGCCTTTCTGTTCTTCATTCGCTGGTCTTCATTAATTATGCTAGAAGTCTGTCTCGCCTCTCTTTTTAGCACCGTCTCCTCGTCTCTTCCAGCTCATACATTTTTACGCTCTCGCTTCTTAACATCGAGAGTGTCTCCTGTTACTACACAGTGTTCACAGTGTTGCCAACGTTACTCGGTGTGTCGCTTGAAGTAACGACGCACGCCTACACATTCAATGTGATACGACAGAAACAGCAAAAAAATTTACTATAAACTAGGTTTATCCCGAGAAGATCTTTGTCGTTTTACATGCGACTTGTGAATTATCAGCACAAATTAATTAAAATTTACTGCCAGTTATCTGATGAGTCAACATCATATCATTAAACAATTAACCGACAGAAAGTAAATAGTCCACATGGGAACATACTCTGAATTTTCATCACCAATCTATTAACGTTAAAATGATTGTGGTAGAATCCAGAGTTACTTAAATGATGCTTTGGAATTTTTTATATTTAATCATTACTAACATTTCGACTGCAGGGAGTCTAACGCCAGTCAATAGCCAATAGGAGGTTCCACTATGGAACAATCAAATTTAAGGAAGTTTTTCATCTCCTGACTCTACACCAGACAAGACCATAAACTATTGTAAACACTGCAACGGCCCTCAAGACCTCTAACGAAATTGTATTTTAAGAATTATTTGTAGCAAGCTGGGAGATGAGTAAATATAGTTATGTATATACTTTTCTTGCAATTAATTGTGAATTTGTGCGAATGAACATTGTTTAATTGAAAGAAACTATGTAAATACTATGTTCAAGGAAAATACTATTCATGAAACATTGTTTAAAAATTTGTAATTCTAAGTAACAAGGTGAACTACTATGTTTATGTGTAAATAGCTGTAATTTTCATTTCTGTGCATTTTATAACGATTTCGAATGAGTTTGTATTAATTCTGGTTATTTTTAATGTGACTTTAATTGTTTAGGTATTGTTAGCATGGGGCACCATTGTGAACCTTTCCGTACTTAGATTCTTTCCATAAAAATAAACTAAAGAAGAAAGGCGACCGTGCTCGAAGAGAATAAAGTTATTTTCCACAAGGATTTACGAAATTACGTAAATCAGAGGCACCAGACTGAAACGATATATGAACAAGACTAATACACTTTACCATCATCTGCATTAAAAAAATCTATAAGCATTACTGATAAAATAAGCAATTGCATCAGTCAGCTAGTCATATTTTTTACCTGCTGTAGAATATTGTAATACGTCCTAGAGAGAAACAGGAACGAACGAACGTGAGAGTAACGCAACAGATTAAATAATAAAACGGTTAACGTAAACGAATGGGAAACGATTAACGCGCACAAAACGGCGTGGAACCACACAGTAGGAAATGACTTTATCGATTTTGTTATCGAGCTAAATTAGTGTTTAGCATAATCAAGCTTGGCCCCTGTCACATAAACATGTATTTGCATGCTTTTTTTTTAGTGGTAAGGGATTTGTAGTTTTCGATATTTAACCCTGCATAAAATTGATATTATCGAATCAACCATGTAAAAATATCGATATAAATATTAATATATTTGATTCGATATTATCGGAATATATCGTTGCAATACTACTCACGGCCCGCTTCCTTCACGTTCCCTCCTCTTAGGTTAGTTAGGCCTTCCACACCTGGGAGGAATAAAATTTGTAATAAAAAATAAGCACCAGAATGCTGCCCTAGCCAGGTGGATGAATGATCGCGTGGTGACCTGGATTTTGGGAATACGGGGTTCGAATTCTCGCCCGGCAGTCCAGATTCTGGTTTGAGGTGGATTCCTAAAATCACTTTAAGCCATGACCAACCTTCTTCTTTCCTTAGGATTAGCAGGCTGACAAGGATTCCTGAGACCTTACAGCTGTCCGCCTCTGGAGGAATGGGATGTAAAAAAAAAAAAAAAAAAAAAAAAAAAAAAAAAATCAAGTTGCCATCATATTATAAGTGCAGACCTAACGAGCTTCTGATCTTCTTAGTGCTGGAGGTGAGATGTTACATAGAACTGAAAATGACATGGGGATGTATGCGGAGTGCGAGCACCGTATGGCTGCCAGTGCTGTGTTACATTTCACCTCCAGCACTGAGAAGATCAGAAACTCTATTAAAAATCTGGAAAAACATACTGAAGAACCCTCAGCAGCCTATACATCAAGACATTACTCAAGCACAATACCAACGCTTGAAATCGAGGAAACCGCCATGCCGCACAGCAATCAACCTCACAGAGTCCTCTTTCAACATCAACAAGCTGTGGACAACTCAATGGGAGCAGTCATCAGTAGCCAATAAACATCTAGTTGAGGACCCCTCAGTAAGGTTACAAGGTTTCGATCTCCCCAGGCGGCAGTGGAGAATCATCAATCGGATTCGAACAGGACAAGGCAGATGCGCCTACTTATTATACAAATGGGGCTGGGTAGATTCTGGAAATTGTGACTGTGGAGCCACCTCACAGACAATCAATCACATCGATTCCGACCCTCTTCTTCGAGCCTAGAAAGGATCAATAGCGGACATACACAATACGTCGATCAGTGCTAAAAACATTAGATCTACATCTATACTCCGCAAATCATAAATACTGTGGGTGGCAGAGGGTGCTAAGCACCAATCCTAATTCCGTGCATTCTAATCCAGAACAGAACGAGGAAACAAGGAATACATAAATGAATCGGTACGGCATCTTATTTCACGAATCTTATCCCTCCTAAATAGGTTGGTGGAAATAGTATTTCGTTGCACTTGTAAATTAAAGATTCGCATATTCTCCAACAAATTCAAACGAAAACGACGTCGTCTGTCCGCCAAACAATCCCAGCCCAACCCACGTATCAGTCTGTGACACGTAAGGACTGTAACTAGCGGTCACGAATCGAGCGGCTCTCCTCTGTACTTTCTCTAGCGTGTCAATCAATCCCTTGCGATACGGATCCCAAATTCCACAACAGTATTCGAAATGCGGACGCACTAGTGTTTTGTACACTATTTCCTTTGTATGAGCATCACAACTTCTCAAAATACGACCTATAAATCGTAGTTTAGAATTAGCTTTGCCTACGACGGAAGTTATGTGCAAGTCCCATTTCATGTTGCTTTGTATTGTTACTCCTAGATACTTAAGGGAATCCACAATGTCAACAACTGAATTGTTAACTTTGTAATCGTGAGAAACGGGGACTTTTTATTACTTCTTTGCATTGCCTTGCACTTTTTGCAATTAAGTGTGAGCTGCCATTTACGGCACCATTCCGAAATAACATCCAGATTGCGCTGAATTTCTAAGCAATCGTCAGAGCTCCTCACTTCCCTATAAGTAAGTGCATCATCAGCAAAAAATCGCATCCTGCAATTAACGTTGTCACCGAGATCGTTTATAAAAATTAAGAAAAGAAGTGGTCCTATTACACTTCCTTGAGGAACGCCCGAAGTAACATCTAGTTTAGAAGAGGCTTCCCCGTCAACAACGACATACTGAGACAGGCCAGTTAGAAAATCGCGTATCCATTCGCAAATCTGATCAGATATACCGTACGCTTGGATCTTCGCTAAGAGTCGGTTGTGTGGTACAGAGTCAAAAGCTTTCTGAAAATCCAAGAAAATAGCATCAACTTGTGATCCTGCATCAATAACTTTCATTACGTCATGGGAAAATAGAGATATATGGAACTGTACTAGCTTGTCTTCACCTATTATGTATCTTGTTAAATATCGTACGATAAACAAATAAGTGCATACTACACGGTGCCGCCTGAGTGGGCTGTATTGTTGTGGAGATGGCTGTCTTTACCACTGAGCAGACACGGAACTGGGGGTGTATCGTCCCAGTATCACAGCCGGGCAGAAATTGCGCCAAGACGGCGTCTGCTCAATCGATAGCGCTCGCCGCTCCAAATGGGCAGACAATGGAACGCCCGGCGGCCAATAGCGACGGCTCTAACTCACCTCCTAGTTCAACTGTCTGCTCACATCACATGAGGCAGAATACATCTCCCACCTTCAGAAATCATCTTTCCGTTTGTAAACGACATGTATCACATCAGCTCGGAATTACGTGTAAATCTAATATATATATAAATATAGGTCTGTGTTTCCCTATATTTCACTTTTCAGCCGCCACTACCTAGCACAGATTACTGGTGTTTGTGTGTGGAAGTAGCATGGAGTTTCCTATCGTGCACAACTTTGGCCGAATGCCGATAGCTGTGGCGATGTGGGAGATATGGTGGTTAAAAGTGATAAATGCAGGGCATTTTCATATTTCGACCAAAGACTTGTGTCTTCTTATACATCTCTTTCCTGCCACAACTACATAGCACAGACCATTGGTGTTTGTGAGTGGTAGTAGCATCGAATCTCCCATCGTGCACTATGGTGGTTACATGTCGGTAGCTATGGAGGTGTGGGAGATATGGTGGTAGGCAGTGGTCGACCTGCGGCACTTTCATATTTCTACCAAAGGCGTATGTGTTCCGGTGTGTCACTTTTCAGCGAAAACTACCTAGCGCAGATCACAGGTGATTGTGTGCGGTAGTAGCACAGAGTCACCCAACGATCACAAAGTTAGCCGAATTTCGGTAGCTGTGGGAGATATGGTGGTTGAAAGTGGCCGATCAAAGATATTTTCGTATTTCGACCAAAGACATGAGTGTCCGTGTATTTTACTTTGCTGCCTGAACTACATAGCGCAGATGACTGGCGTTTGTGTGTGGTAATAGTATCGAGTCTCCCATCGTGCACTATGGTGGTTAGATGTCGGTAGATATGGGGGTGTGGGAGATATGGTGGTTAAAAGTGGTCAATCTGGGGAATTTTCATATTTCGATCAAAGACGTATGTTTCCTTATGTATCACTTTTCAGCCAAAACTATCTAGCGCAGATCATTGGTGTTTGTGTGTGGTAGTAGTACCATGTTTTCCATCGTGCATTATGGTGGTTACATGTCGGTAGCTATGGGAGTGTGGGAGATACGATGGATGAAAGTGGTCAACGTAGGGCATTTTCCTATTTCTACCAAAGACGTGTGTGTCCCTATATTTCAGATTGCAGCCAGAACTACCAAGAGCAGACCACGGGCGTTTGTGTGTGGTAGCAGCCTGGAGTCTTCCATCATGCACTATGGTGATCGTATGTCAGTAGCTGTAGCGGTATGGTACATATGGTAGTTGAAAGTAGTGGACCTGATAAAAAATAGATATGTGTGTCGCTATATTCCACTCCACAGCCAAAACTACCGAACGCAGATGACTGATACTTGTGTGTGGTATTAACCTCGACTCTCTCATCGTGCACTATGTCGGTAGCTGTCAATCAATATTATTTATAAACACGATCGAAGTCGTGGGCACCAGCTGGTATAAGGTTATTTTTGTTAATAAAATAACGAATAATAGACACTTCTTGCTTTTTTAGAACGTCTTTCGTAGCGCAAAGGAGAAACCAAAGAAGATGGTAGATGGAAGAAGTGAGATGAGAACGTTGGTTCAAGATGGATCGGTTCTGTGATGGAGTCATTAAGAAGGAAGATGATATGCGCGACCCCGTCTGATTACATTGATAGTGGCTACGAAAGAGCTGCGAAGGTATTATTATTTTTTTAAATTTAATTTAACTGCGATGGAGTGCACGCTCCGGTGCCAATTTCCCTTCACACCCGTTTGCCCCTTTCCTACACCCGCCTTCTTATGCCCTCTACAAATTTCAACTTAAAATTGTTTCAACGTTTTTGGTACATTATTCATCATTTCTCTTGGTAACTTATTCCAATACCTGACACCCTTACATAAAAAAGAGAATCTTCCCACACCATTGCGCCTGAAATCGAGTGCCAGCTTGTGGTCATGGTCATCATTTCCCTTCCGTGCATTACTTTTAATTCTTCCGCGGATAGGTTTCAACGTCTCATCACCATAATACGTCATGAACACTGCCATGACCCTCTTCACCCTCCTCCTGCCTTCCAATGAATCTGGTTCCAGCACCTTTATCATATCAGGTACTGATTCTGATCTGCAGTAATTTTTAGAGACAAACCCTTCCTTGTACCCAATCCAACTCCTGTATTTGATACTAAAAATGTGAGTCCCATACTACACTATCATATTCAAGCAATGGTCTGACTAAAGTTTTGTAACCCCCTTTCCTCTTCTGTTTAAAACTTAGAATCGTGTTCTTTCGTTGTTTTAACGCTTGACAGATTCAGTTTGTTTAGCTAATGTTTCTCTTATTAATGCGCGGTGGAGTTTATATGCACGACGCATCCGTTGTAACAGTATGAGGAGTACTGTAGAATCCAGCATTGGCTACATTCACTATTACTACCAAACACTGGAATAGCCACAAAAATCGTCAGCCTTGGTCGCAGGTGCTTCCATACTGTATTATGTGTAGTTTCAATAGTTTGCCCGTCCTGTTGTCTGAGTTGGTTGTTGCGCCGTGATGGTGACGGGGTTAGCTGGTTCCAGTACTGGTGGTGGACTTGCCGGCAGGGTAGCAGAGGTGGTGGTGCACGATCTAATCACCTGGATTAAATACTACCATTGTTAAAACGGAACCGAGCCTACTACAGGCCTGAGTCAGAACGATGGCGTGGCAGAATGAGCAAACGTCAGCATTCCACTTACAGCAAACAAAGCGCCTCTTCCACGACCAAAACAATCTTGTTTGTAATGTAGAGGGAATGTATCATTGACTTTTGCACAAATACACAATGAATAATAACAATATTTGGGAGATAATTTCCATATTAATGGTGAGCCAGCATGCTGCAAAATTGAACTGGCTCAGGACTGTAGTGGCTGAGAACATATAATTAAGTGAATGTTACTTATAAGCAATTGTTATTACCCAGTAATCCGGTATAACTAAATGATAGATTACAGAAAGATATGTACAAACTGGGTTAACTGCAACTAACTGAATAATGGGATACTCTAAGAATAACTGGAATATTTCAATGAAAACCACAAGCACTATAACAACAATAAGCGATATTTGTGATTCAATATAATATTACAGATTGTAATAGCAGCTGTAACTGTTATAACTGTAAGCAAGACCAAATGTAATATTATACAATTAATTAGACAGTAAGTCAAAGTGTAACGGAACTGTATGCCAAATTCCTTGCAATTAATAGGTAAATTAATAGGTAAGCCCTAATTTAGTCACTAAGATATTAGGCTGTATAAATGAAGGGTAAATAAAAAAAAGAACCTAAATCTGGATGCCAGGACGGGGATTAGAAACCGCCGTCCTCTCGAATACAGAACAGTTCTTCACGTAATGAATTTGTATTGAAGACTCTCCCAGTATTTTAGGGTGTACATACGCTCCTCTCGTCGTATTTTCTTCATGACTACAACACTTTCAGTAAACACTCTTCCAAACAATGAGATGACTAGATATTTTACCACAATGTCTATTCATCATCCAACAATCGTCAGCTATATTGCAAAATACATTTTAAAATCCCCCAAAGAATAGTACCTGTTAAATAATGTCTTTGATGCACTACCAGCTGACGGATCCTATTGTTCTGGCCTCGCATTCGGGAGGACGCGGGTTCGAATCCCCGTCCTCGCATCCAAATTTGGGTTTTCCATGGTTTCCCCAAATCACTACAGGCAAATGCCGGGATGCTTCCTTCAAATGGCCATGTCCGAATTCCTTCCCGTTCCTTGTCCCCAATCCAATCCCGCCTCTAATGACCTTAGCCGTCGAAAGGCGTAAAGTCATAATTTTTTTTTTTTTTTTAAATGGATCCTATTGGAAAACTTCAGCGATACTGCAAACTTTCCAGAACACAGGAAGAGTGTTGCATACACCCAGCGACAAGAATAAAAAAATTTAAAAAAACTGTTGTTTGTGATGAAGGCTCGCTTGCGAGTATTGTGTTATGCAAATACTTGAGGCGATGTTTAGTGGAGCGGACGATTAAAGAAAGCCGTCCCGCTACCAGGCTGCTTGCTATGCTATCTGAGTCAGCGCAAATCTCTCCAACCTAACGAACCGAGTTCCTCACCCACAGAATATTATTCTGTTTTCACGAACATCCTTATTTCCTCCAAGTACGTGACCACGCGAAAATATTCTACGCAGAGAGGGTTTACTTTCTCTTCCAATGACTGACAGCCGAGTTCATTTATCGCAGAACCCAAACCGGTGCTGGCATTAGGCGGGTTCAGATTTAGGCTCTTTCTTTGGTGTCCCGAAGTTACTCGAGGAGAATGCAGGGGAGGTTTCTTCAAAAGACCAGTTACGTAGTAAGATAGAATAAACAGAAACAACGAAATTCAGGTGCAGAAGAAACAAAGTACATAGCACAGAAAAGAGCTATTAGGATGTTATGCAGGGTAAAGCCAAGAACTTCTTGCAGACAACTTTTTTAAGAAACTCAATATTCTTATAATAACTTCTCAGTATACAGGGTGTTACAAAAAGGTACGGCCAAACTTTCAGGAAACATTCCTCACACACAAACAAATAAAATATATTATGTGGACATGTGTCCGGAAACGCTTACTTTCCATGTTAGAGCTCATTTTAGTTTCGTTAATATGTTAGTACGCTCTCTTGACCTCAACCCTCTTGACTTCCATTTATGGGGGCATTTGAAAGCCCTTGTCTGCGCAACCCCGGTACCAAATGTAGAGACTCTTCGTGCTCGTATTGTGGACGGCTGTGATACAATACGCCATTCTCCAGGGCTGCATCAGCGCATCAGGGATTCCATGCGACGGAGGGTGGATGCATGTATCCTCGCTAACGGAGGACATTTTGAACATTTCCTGTAACAAAGTGTTTGAAGTCACGCTGGTACGTTCTGTTGCTGTGTGTTTCCATTCCATGTTTAATGTGATTTGAAGTAATAAAATGAGCTCTAACATGGAAAGTAAACGTTTCCGGACACATGTCCACATAACATATTTTCTTTGTGCGAGGAATGTTTCCTGAAAGTTTGGCCGTACGTTTTTGTAACACCCAGTATATATTCTCTCATGTGCTTCTTCATAGATCATTTTAACCTGTTTACTTCTAATTTCAATACAGGAACAGAAATAACTTGCACAAAACACAAACATCTCTGTCATTAGTAATAAGAGGAGTTAATTATTCTGGTATACATCTGTTTAATAATCTTCCCAAGAGTATAAAACAGTTTGCAGATAATAAAGATATATTTAAAGAAAACTGGGAGATTACCTTATTGGCAACTCCTTCTACTCCATTCAAGAATTTGAACAAAATAATTAATTGTATTCAATATGACTTTTGCTAAATTCAGTTGTAAAATTAATCTTTATTATTATTCTCTTTATTTGTCTTTGTAACATATAATTGTTTTTACTATGATTATGACTGATATTGTATGTATGTGTATTAACCATGACATGTTTCACATCCCAGAAGTCCTTCCTCAGCAGGGATCCATGAAAAAAAGATCGATCAATAAATAAAGCAAACCCACTCGAAGATGGGGAAACGCGTCAGAACTGCCGATTGAGCAAGAAAGCAGAGCGACAGAAAGTCATGTGGGACCACGGACTCTGTGGGTCCCGGAGTTGCGGGTGAGGGAGTTAGAGCCTCCGCTGCCCAGAGGAAAGCACCGACACCACACTGGAACAGCTTGGGATTTTTTACTTCTGTATACTCCCTGTGAAACACGTGTTGCAGCGATTAAATACTGAGCAGCAATTTCTCTGGCGTACTTAAACAATATTTTTTGGACTTCAGCCATTTACCCATTTAGCCATTGTCGATTTACATGATTGTAAACAGTAATATGTCCAGTTACCGAGGGTGGTGAGTGAGCTGTCAACGCTCTGGCCTCACATTCGGGAGAACATCGGTTCGAATCCCCGTCCTGGCATCCAGATTTGGGTTTTCCATTGTTTCCACAAATCACTCCAGGTGAACGCCGGGATGCTTCCTTCAAAATGCCGTGGCCGAATTCCTTCCCGCTCCTTGTCCCCAGTCCTTTACCGCCTCTACTGACCTTCACAAGGCGTAAAGTCATAAGTAAAAAAAAAAAAAAAAAAAATACATAACTCATTGTACACGTTAAGATGTTAGTTGCATAATACATTATGTACGTTAAAATATGTAGTTTACAGGGTACAAAATATACATTAAAGTTTTCATAATAGAATTTTAATAACAGGATTAGTATGTTACTGTTATTAATACAGTTTCTAAGCTTTTATAATTCCAGTTCGGTTTGTTGTAAGACAGTCTACACGGGGTAAAAAATTTTGTACTTGTTAGTGTCTAACACGATTGACACGTTTGTTGGCAGTTGCTGCCTCAGCTGCACCATGTTCTTAGTGATCTTCTTTTTTAGTGGACATACGAATAATGTATAGTTGCCGTCTTCTTCCAGACCACACGTACAATATGGTTGGTCTACCACGCAAATCCTAAATAGGTGCTTCTTGAAGCGCGCATGCTCAAATTTTAGTCGGGATATAGTTTTACATGGCATCGAACATTTTGGAACAAGGGTCGTTTTTACAGTTTCCGAATGTCTGCTTGTGTAGTGTTTAACTATCACGGAAACAAAATGTTACGCTATAAACCACATTTGCTGTCCCAACTGCTATTTGGCTAAAGAAACGCGCTTTAGCATTGGTACTAGCCCAGATTAGTACCTATTCCATATATTTCTTGAACCATTGTTCCCGTAGGCTGAGGTAAGATGAAAATGTGTTTCTCTATTGAAAACAACACTTGCAACCAGCACTCCGGGGCCATTCGCTTTAATGTATTCGGGGCTTTGCCTGCGGGCAAGATCTCAGAGGAAATCATCTCAACTTGGGTCTGATCGTTGGCGCGGGAAGCACTGCACTGAACGTGCATTTCGAGTTAGTATTCAACTCTGTCGACCTATCACAGTGTAGAAGGTTATATGTGTTTAGCCCAATCACAACGTCTGTTAGTTTGTCAGCTTAATCTGATTTATCCTTACAGCCATTCAGATTCCCGTTTTCAATGGTTTCCACAAATTACTCTAGGCGATTGTTCTTTCAAAGGCCATAGACGAATTCCTTCCCGTTCCTTACCTCCCTTCCTCTTCCGGCTATAATGACTTTGACGTCGACGAAATGTAAAGCCATAACCCAAAAAGAAGTACAAAGATAACTATGTCATTAAATGTTAATTCTACATCTAGTTTATACAGCAAGTCCATCAAAAGTAATTTCTCAGTCTTCCCTTTAGTTCAGCACTGGAAATATTTTGCTGATCCGTCATTAATTTTAATTAACTATAAATTACTTTAATATTCTGAGCGTGCGATACCGCCACAATTATTTTCTTTCGGATACTGAGTTTGAAAAAGCTAATGTAGTAATAGAGTGTGAAAGTCAACTTATTTTAGCAACGGAAGTATTTTTGCTGATTTTTATGATTAATTTTCATTGCACCTAAATAGGGACCAGTGGTGAAACTAAATCGCATAAGAACAGGCCATGCGAAATGAAACGCCATGCTGTATAAGTGGGGTCTTCAGGATTCTCCTGCATGTGACTGCGGTGCTCCTTCCCAGAGTGTGGAGCATATTATCAGCGAATGCCCTCTAAGGAAGTATGATGGACCATTTGAAGATGTTTTCGGAGCTACAACTTTCTTCATTGAATTGCTGCAACAACTGGACATCAGTTTGTGAATGCTACCAACGTTCTTGTCATTGTATATATTTACACGTATTATATTAGTTGCTTAGCCATACGACAAATACATAAATAAAATTACTTTAGTATCCTGGCAGAATATGATACCTCCGGAATTATTTTGTCTCAGGTATTGAATGTAGTAATTGTGCTTGAAAGCCAACGCATCAGGCGAAAAGACCTTTACAATTTTCCGTTTTCCGTTTTCCTACCCAGAATCTAAGAGTATGAATATCATTGATCCAGGAAACACATCCACCTATTTAATTTTCGCTGAAATGTTTCAATTTTTCGTTTTTTAATCACTTTTATTTTTACTTAAGTCGAAGAATAATACTGTAAAAGCATCAAATCTCAGCATTTACGAATAATTAAACGAAATAGCAACTGTCATGAATACCATTACAATATTAATTTAACCACTTTCTGTAGAAACAACCTGTTATTTTCCGAGACAAATTTCACGTAATGTTTATTGCAAATGAAGCAATTCCGTTCATTACTGGTACCAATCACAAATTGTGTGTTCCTGATAGCTTTCTACCTGTGAGGTGATAGCTTACTGCTGTTGTGTTGTTTGGGACCAATCCTTCGTTACCAACAACTTTCTGTATTCAATTCTGGCAAAAAAATTCTTCATCTACGCGTCCTAAGTCGCGGGTAGGAGCTAGTGTTGTATATTAGTGCACCATAATGGGTGATTTTCATTCAGACTCCTGCCCGAGCTATCGGCTTACATTCTACCAAACTGAGCGACGTAATGTCTGAGCGATTCCTCTGTGTGGAATGTTTTGTAAATAGAGCCTTCATGCTGCGAGGGCTGTTCCGTTCTCAGAGACAGCGGATTTCCCTGGTGCTCTCACCCGAGGTGACGAAGTTAATTAGCCGACTTAACGCGGACCTACCCTTCCAGAACCGTCTGGGGATTAGGGGTGGGAATCTCTTCTCTTTAACTCTCTGCCCTGCGTCCTGGTCTGGCGGCGTCTCTTTCAGGGCCTCAACTGAGTCGGGTTACAAGAAACTACTCTCTGCACTATCACGACCATCACAACCATTCTCATGCGATTATAGTTCTTAATATCTGTACGAGAACACGTCGTTGGTGTATTGTCCATTTCGTGATCTTCCGGATCGTCAAAAAAGACTGAGGAATAACGAATAACAATTAACTAACATCTCTAATACACTGACCGGCAAAAAAATTATGACCAACAGCTTATTAGTGCGTTGGTCCATCTTTGGAGAGCAATACGGCAGCGATTCGGCGTGGCATAGATCGGAAAAGTCTATTTTTCCACAGTTGTCTGGCACGAGGTGTACACTCACAGGTCAAGCGACTGCCTTAAATTACGGAACCAGCAATGGAAGGGCCAAAACATAAACGTTTAAATTAAATTTCATTATTTCGTTAGGTTTGTTGCACTGTAAATCTTTGATGTGGTGGTTTGAGTAACGTTTCCCCTGTTTTCTAATGCACTATATTTCAAGTACTGAAGAAATAAAGAACCAAAGTTACGAAATTTAAAAAAAAATTAACAGATTCCAAAGGAAGCAATTAAGTGTGCGACAGTTTCATCCTTTGTTATTATCTCTTAAGGGATTGTCCGTCTAAGATATGCACTGTGATCTGTGGCGCTTATCTTACTCATCTCGAAAGAATTGGTATTTCTTACTCCGTCCCGTGGAGCAATAAGATGAACCGCAGGTTTTCAGCTGGACTGTAAGTAGTTTTTGCTTGATGTCTGGACAAAGGGACGGATAGACGCAGGCCACTTATAGGTTAATAATACTTAGTATAGATTTTGTAAGGTAGTTTCCCTTTGGCTTCGTAACAAAACATCTTGTCAGCCCCGGGCCGTTCAGGTGTGCGGGGAGGCAGTGGAATTTCAGAAGAAACTTGATTTTCTGACTAGGTGGGTCGATTGGCGGACCCTGCTTGCGAGGAAGAGGCGGTGCTGACTTGGCCGTGACGGAGACAATGCGAAAACTCGTCCACAGAGGATATGTCTCTTTTAAATCGAAGAAAAGTGTCAAAACTTTAGCCGAACTTGAGTTAAGTAACCAAGAGCTTGATGGCAAATTACTGACCTTTATGGAAATAAAGAAAGAATTATAACAGGAATTACTTAGAGTGCCTTTGTGCCAAACGAACTAACAAGGCTAAGAGACATCTTATATGGCGACCGTAGGACAGGACTCAGAAATGCATCACAGTCTAGACCCAGAGTTATCTTAAAATTTGAAAGACAAGGTCGCAAAATGAATAGTGTATTGTATTTAAAATAGATTTCCATTTTAATTTCGGTGGAAGGAATTACAAAATTTATTACACACTATTTGTATGGAATCGTCAGCACAAGAAAGTATGTCTGAGGCCGTTAACGATGCGGAAGGATACGTGGGAACAAAACTTCCGACCTTTACTACTACACTCGTCCGCACGGTCGACTATCCGGAGACTAAAATTAGTCGATATGTTGCGCGCGAATACCGACCAGCAGGTGTCGATTGCAGGCAGACAGTCGCTCGCGCTGACCTTTCTTTGTGGCTGGGCGAACGCCCACGCGGACGCGCGATGCCTTCTGGCGGAAACATAACACCATAGCGCAATCTGCTGTTATATTCGTTGCTGTAAACGCAACAGTTTCCCTCAACACTGGTATTCAAATTACCCTGATGCTTACACCTCACGAAACTGGAAGATGTACGGAATATCCAGCATGCAGATATACAAGGTGAGTCAGAAAGGACTTTGGAATGATATACAAATATTTTGAGATAACTTACAGAATCAGTAGATGTGTAATTTTGTAGCAAACAATTTCAAGTTTAATGCATATAGCGCATCAGTACACCATTCCACCACCAGGAGCGCCATATTAGTGCAAAGTTAAGATGGCTACTTTCACTGGTGCGGAGCGTGCTCGCTGTGTGTTTTGGTTTCAAGAAATGAACTCTGCAAACTTTTTAATTCCACAGATCGATGAAGATGACCGACAAGGGATGGTCTCCTAACAGCAAGACGGTGCACCACCACATTTTGCTCAAGGAAGTTCGAGGTTTCCTCGAAAATCATTTCCCAAGTCGGTGGATTGGCCGTGAAGGACCAATCACATGGCCACCTCGCTCCCCACTCTCGACACCACTGGATTTCTTTCTCTGGGGTTTCAGTAAAGATCGTGTGTATGTTCCTCTCCTACCAAACAATTTGGCTGACCTGAAAAATCTAATCTACGCTGCCGTTGCACAAGTTACCCCCGATTTGCTGCAACGACCGTGGGATGAAATTGATTTGCGTTGGGATGTTTGCTGTCTGACAAATGGTAGTCACATCGAACCAAAATGACACTTGACACTCTTATGTGAAACTTGAGGTTATTCGCTGCAAAATAACATATCTATCATTTCTGCAAGTTATCTTAGTAAATTTCTATATCATTCTAAAGTTTCAAAGTTTTTTCTTACTCACCCCATATTTGCTAATTTTTTACTTTTAATTTTATTTCGCTCTTGTTAGCAGAAAGCGAACGAACTCTAAACAAAATGTTAAAAGCTCTAAACGACGCTTGTGAAGAAAAGGACCGAGAATCAGTACAGCAAAAAGAAAAAGTATGGTGATTGGTAAAAGAAAGAAACAGACAAAAATATTAAGATGGGACAAGGTGATATCAGCCAAGGAAGAGTCTTCAGATATCTTGGAAATGCATTCGCTATAATAATGACAGTTCCGTGTGGTCGTAATGACCTGGTGACAGGGTTTCTGTTGGCTGCGCATTCCGCCCCTGTCGTAGCCGCCTTAACCTAACCCGGTAGTGCTACCGGGTACAGGGGACCTATCCGATGCACGGACCGAGGGTGGTGGTGTAACGGATAGCGTTCTGGCCTCGCATTCGGGAGGACGGAGGTTCGAATCCCCGTCCGGGCATCCAGATTTGGGTTTTCCATGGTTTCCCCAAATCACTCCAGGTGAATGCCGGGATGCTTCCTTCAAAAGGCCATGGCCGAATTCCTTCCCATTCCTTGCCCCCCCCATCCTTTTCCGTCTCTAAAGACCTAGTTGTTATAGGAGACGTTAAGCAGTAAAAAAAAAAAAAAAAAAACCTGATGCACGGAAGCGTTGTACCGTACTTCACATTACACAGCCGGAGATGAAGGTCGGGTTAAGGGCCCATAAAATCCCGGCTGAGACATGGATTCGAACCAGAGACCTTTGGATCTCCACTCAGACACCTTAACCACTGAGCCACCAGACTGATAGTACAATCACTGAAAACTTGAGATGCCACCAAGAAGAGAAAACTCGCATTGTAGTAGCGAAGGAAGCGTTTAATAGGAAGAGGCGACTATTAACTGGAAGGGTGGATAAAGCACTCACTAAAAGACTTGGCTAATGTTTTGTATGTAGTGTGTCACTTTATGGGGCACAGACGTGGACACTGAGTCGAGAAGACGAAACAACTGATAGAAATGTGTATATGGAGAAGAATGGAGAAGATAAGCTTTATAAGGTTTCCTTCTTATTTATAAATAAACACAATTATATTTCACTATTTCCAGTATTGGATCAGTACTGCAGCATCTATATTACCCTCTACATCCATTACTAGGTTTAAAACCACGGCTGAGATTTTTGGTATTCATCTTACAAAAATTATTCTATTTGAAACACAATGGTTACAGTTCATTAGTATAATTATACTTCTCCTTTGCCCTCGGGCTTATCTTCCCAATATGAAATTACAAATTAGCGTTCCTCCCGCCAGCGTTATGGAACGTCTTTTTGTTCATGCTTTTCAAGCTATCTTCTTTTCAACAAACACTCTTAACCAGAGACCTTCTTTCCTCTGGTGTGCTGTTCTCTGACGTTTAAACTTAAATGTACAAAGTTACAATATATAATCGTATTTATATATTAACAAAAATATTCTTATAATAATAAATTTCGCAGTTAGTGACGTTAGTGAGAGGAAGAAACTACTGCAAATCGTAAGGGAAAGGAAGGAGAACTGAATGGAACACTAGTTGAGAGGGTAGTGCTTGTAAAAAGACGCCCTGAAAGGACTAGGAAAGTGAGACGAAGAAGAAGGTACAATATCACGAATAACATCAAAGAAAACAGAAACTAGGTAGAGGGCAGAAGATAGAAGAGCATGTAGAGCAGCCATGTGGAAACCTGTCTTAGTGTAGAACACTGATGATGATCATGACATTTAATTTCAACTTTTATGGCTATCAGAATTTTTTTGGTTTAGTACAAACGATATCTGTGCAGTCAGAATATATTGATAATTCATGCATTGTCGGGCCTGCGTCATGAGATGTATTTTAGGACTTGATTCGACATGTCAGTAGCACACATCTGCACGTTTACCACGTTTACTACTGTAGTGTTAACTGGGTAGGAAGTTGAGTGAAAGTGAAATTGAAGTCCTCCCCGTGCAGAGAGAGAGAGAGAGAGAGAGAGAGAGAGATAATGGAGAGACTCGCGGTGGCATGTTATTGCCTTAAAGCGGAGAGCATAGACGGCAGTCAGCAAAGGTGAGCTCATCTCGAGCGTAGAGACTCGAATGTACGCAGAAATGACACGTGCTAACGTTCTGTCAGCATTCAAACGTGACACAACTCTTGTTCCTAAATCAGATGAACAGATCTACAATTGCAGACAAAACGTATTTGCTAGATGGCGCTTATCGCTGACAGAATTTCTTTATTGTCACTACGAACTGTCATTAGAAAAACAGAAATACATCTCTTCCTTACACACTCCACTAGAAGTTTCTCCAGTTCCTCTTCGCGTTCCTGTTTCTTAGCAAACATCTCAGTAAATAAATATCTCAAAAACAGAACTATGAATCACAATAGAAATACGCCTTGTGGACGCCCTGTGGTGTAAGTTCAGTTATAGTCCTAGTAAACGGTCGTGAAACGACGAACTTTAATAAATTCAAAGAAAACAGAGTACAGACTGTTTACTTAAGGTCTATCAAGCAGTGTGCATTATGAGGTAAGATAAGAAATTAGAAAAAAATTAGATGGTAATACGATGAATTGGTCATAATGTGTCCATAGAACGAGCTAGGAAAATTTAGGCAGATATGTAAGAGGTTATGAAGCAACAGGTTGTTAGGTATTTGGTTTCTCGAAGAAAACAAGTCTGAGGAATGAATTTTCACTTATGTTTATTTTTCTGAAAGCTTCACTCACATAACGTAAACAGACATAGACATCGGTCTATCCAAAGATACTACGTGAGAAAATAAACAAATGCTCCAACGATTCTAACCTTTAAAGAATTTTCAACTCTTTCTAAACTAAAACTTTTTCAAACTAAAACTCGTGTCTGCCGTTCGCTTTATATAGGCGCTAAATAAATTTCCAGAACGATACAGAGAAAACTACCCGATGTTTCTCGAACGACGACTATGCAGTTAACAATCAAAATCTCATTAAAACAATCAGAATTAATACAAAATCATTCACAATCGTTATGAAAGACACGAAAATGAAAATTGAAGATATTTACAAGTATTTACAAACAAAATTATCAGTAGGGTCTATAAACCAGTACAAACCGTCACAAATCGTCCTCTGAATATCGTAGCTCACATCAATACTTACAACTACAAACTTTTAATCAGTGTTTCATGCACAGTACTGTACTTGAACATATTAAATAGTAATTACGTTGTTTCTTTCCATAAAACAATGTCCATTTCAACAAACTCACAATGAATTGCAAGAAAAATATGCAAAACCATATTTAATCAACTCATAGCTTGCTATATAGTTCTTAAAATACAATTTCATTAAAAGTTTGAGTGTGAAGGTCGTTGAAACTGAGGCAAATCTGTGTCTCCTTGATAGACCAATCAGTGTACCACAGGAAGGAGGAAGTGCTTAGAAAGACGAAGCACTTCCATCGCTCAGTCGATCAGAAACTTTGATGACAGGTGTTTCAGTCGATGAATATAACAGGAATTACTTAGAGTAGCTCTGCGCAAACGAACTAACAAGGCTAGGAGCCGTCTTACATGGCGACCGTGGGACATTTTTTTTTTTTTTTTGTAACAGTTTAACGTCCCTTTTTAACAACGTGGTCTTTAGAGACGGGAAAGGATGTGGGCAAGGAATGGGAAGGAATTCGGCCATGGCCTTTTTGAAGGAAGCATCCCGGCATTCACCTGGAGTGATTTGGGGAAACCATGGAAAACCCAAATCTGGATGCCCGGACGGGGATTCGAACCGCCGTCCTCCCGAATGCGAGGCCAGAACGCTATCCGTTACACCACCACGCTCGGTATACCGTGGGACAGGACTAAGAAATGCATCACTGCTTGGACTGTGTTGTTCAGTATAGTGACAAATTTACTTCCTAGACTGAACTGAAAGAAATGATCTGTCTTTTAGAGTATTCATCCCCTTTAAATGATGTTAAAGGGAATGTTAGTGTGTCAGCGCGCGTTAAAGTTGTAATGGATCGGGAGGTGCAATGTCACCTGGTCCCCGGCTACAGGCAGTCCCGATTACAGTTTTTAGGCGGTTTGCCGTGATCACCTAGGCGAACGCTGGAACTATCCCCAATCTCCGCCTTATACACTTCACATGCGAATATTGATGACGAAGTGTGGAAAGATGTTGGTTGAAGAATTAGGAGAGATGCGTGGAAGGGAAAAGGTGACCATGACCACAAGCTGGCACTCAATTTCAGGCATAAGGGTGTGCGAAGACTTTCTTTCGTAGGTAAAAAAGGTCAGGGATTGGAATAAATTATCAAGAAAAATGATGAATAATTTACCAAAAACGCTAAAATAATTTAAAGTTGAAATTAGTAGATTCAGAAACTAGGTGAGGAAAGGAAATGGGAAAAATGGGTGTGTAGGGAAGTTGTCTGGGGGAAAGCGGTCCATCGTAATTAAATTAAAAATATTTGCTAGTCATAGAGAAAAAAAGTTACACGTTTTTTCGCAATTCGGATAGCACCAATATACCAATATTTCGTCATTGAAACAGGCGTGAAGATTAAAGCTTCACTTTTTTTAAAATAGTTTCTGAGCTTACCATGACTAAACGGGCCGAGTAATTCTTGGTTGAAACCGTCTGGGGGATATTAAGTGTAATGAATTTATTATTAATTTAATTGTTATGCCAATTTCCTTAGTCATACAATTATCCATTTTTATTTTATTTTTTAATTATCTTATAAAATTTGATTGTTAAATTATTCTTCCATCTAGTTTTCCGATTTAGGAATTTTAATTTTAAATTCCTTCAGTGTTTTTGACAAATTATTCATTACTTTGTAATTTGTTCAAGTCCCCTGACACCCTTACCCACAAAATACACTCCCTTATACACCTCAGGAAACAAGCAGTTCAATAAAGCGATACTTTGGTCAACACGAGGAATCGATAACACTATTTGAAGGTTAGAGGATGAGTAAAGTAACGGAAATGACATGTTAGGTGATACAAGAATTTTTCAGATGTTTGCTACATTACAGGTGTTTATGAATTCTACAGGTTAAAAGAGTAGTTGTCATGATAAATGGCTATTCCTTTGAGTCGTAGTAGAAACGATAGGGACCTGGTAGCGAGATTAAATTTTGTTCTATGTGCACAGAAATGACACAGTCATCGAACTGCGTGGAATAATTCCGATAGCAGAGAATGTTACACCTAACTTCTTGCTGCTCCTGAAGCTTAAGGGAAATAATATGTGAAATACCAGGCTAGGACTTTCTCGCAATGAGAATGATAAAAGTAATATTCTAGGAACATATCTTTGTTTTGTTTTTGTTTTGCTGTCATCAGTCTTTTTGCTGGTTTGATGAATCCTCCATCCCTTCCTATCTCTACATATAACCTACAACCCACGTCCTCAATTATCTGCTTCATATATTCTCATCTCTGTCTACCTCTACAGTTCTTACCTTCGACTGTTCCCTCCACTAACAAATTAACCAATCCAGCATGTCTCAAAATATGACCTACCAGCCTGTCTCTTCTTTCTGTAAGCTTCTTCCACAAACTTCTTTCCACACCCATCATTTCCAAAACTCGTTCATTTCGTACTTTGTCTGTCCACTTAATTTTCAGCATTCTCCTGTAGCACCACATTTCAAATGCTTCAATTTTCTTCCTTTCTGGTATTCCTAAAATCCATGTTTCGCTACCATAAAGTGCTGTGCCCCACACAAAGAGTTTTAAAAAGTTCTTTCTAATTCCTAGATCAATATTTGAAACTAAAAGGTTTCTCTTTTTCATGAAAGGATTTTTTGCTAGTGCTATTCTGCTTTTAACATCATTCTTGCTTCGGCCATAGCTTGTAACTTTGCTTCCCAAGTAACAGAATTCACTTACTTCTCCTATCATATCGTATCCTACTGATCCTATTTTTATGTTTAATCTACTGAGATTGTGATCATTTCTGTTACATTTCATCACCTTTGTCTTGCTTTGATTTATATTCAGTCCAAAATCTTCCTTCAGTATTTTGTTCATGCCATTCAGTAACTTCTCAATACCCTCATCCCGTTTGTTAACAAGACAATGTGATCAGCAAATCATAGCATACTGATTTTTTCTCCCTGAACACTTATGCCACATGAAAAGTTTTGTTTTATTTCCTTTATTGCTTCTTCTACACACATGTTAAATATTAACGGTGATAGACTACAACCTTGTCTCATGCCATTTTTAGCTGATGCATGTCTCTCATGGTTCTCTTCTTTTATTATAGCCACTTGATTCTTATATAGTTTGTAAAATATTCTTCTATCTTGTTATTTTAGACCTTCCTTCTTTAAAATTTTGAACATCTTGTCTCACCTAATATTATTAAAAGCATTTTCTAAGTAAAAAAATGCCATAAAAGTATCTTTGTTTTTCGTGATCCACTCTTCATGTATTAATTTTAAAGTCAGAATTGCTTCCTTCGCACCACCATTTTTCCTAAACCCAAATTGATCTTTACCTACTATCTCTTCTATTACCCTTTCCATTCTTCTGTATATTAATCTGGTGAGTAATTTGGAAGCATGTGATGTTACACTAATGGTGCGATAATTCTCACATTTGTCGGCATAACTTTTTGAAACAGGAGAAATTTCAACTGATTTTAATTTAAAAAAAGTACAAGCTGACAAATGTGAGAATTATCGCACCATTAGGAACATCATAAGATATCCATTAAAAGACGTTTTATAATAATGGTTTATGTTGCAGAAAAGTTTTGGAATCTACTTCAAAGTTTCTCCCTCGCTTAAATATACGAGATAACTAAACAGCTTTCTTGGTATAAGTGAAGTTTGTCTAAAAATAATATGAAACGTAAAAAAAAATTCAAAACATATGTCTGCGGCATGATACAAATCTGTGCCACGTACCTGAATGTTGTTATCAGAGTGGAATGTTGCACTAGGATATTGTCTTACCACGTACGCTCACAGGTGTGATAGATTTATTCCCTAGCAGTTCGTTAATGAAGATATTGAAAAGTTAATTTAGCGTTATAGTAATATAAATACTCTAATAAAATGGACATGGACATGGACATATCATCGAATACCAGAAATAAAGAAGAACAGGCAGTATTAATGATGCAATGAAAACATAGTAATGGGGACTCTAAATTAACTGTTAGGTAGAATACTAGAAACATAGCTGTTTGAATTTAGAAATTCTTGTATTCAGGATAGTAAAACGCTTCTGGCAGCATGTCAAACCAAGTACCAGGCACCAGTCCCCTTCATTTGTTACTCCCTAACCGTGTCAAGTAGTGTGATAAACACTTCGCGCTGTTAAGAACCAGGAAATTGTCACTTAAGAGTGGGCTAGTCTAGGATAACATTCAATGATAAATCTCTGGTTATCAATGTCAAGTTATAAATGAAGTATCACCTTCCTTCCTTCACTACGAATGTTCAATGTCAGGATTGTCACCAGTACAACAGGACAATCATGAGTGAACATAAAGAAATATCGGAGACTCCTTGCCTCTGCAGCAGTGGGATCTGTGATGGCGTCTTACCTGACACCAATTGCATTTGTTTCCACAATCCTGTCGACGGTAATATGGACTCCCGTGTTTAATACGCGCTATTAAAGCGTACGGACCTCTGTATTAAACTGCATATGGCGGAGTTAATACATCGCTAGCGAGAAAAAAAGACCTGGAGATACTTTGCACTGAACAATGCGAAGACAGTCTTACGCTAAAATGACAATAAATATTTCGACTGCGAGAAGAATATTACCTTTACGTGGTCACAAATCTGTGGACACTTTAATACTAATTTATCACCTCCTCTACGAACATGAAAATAAAACATACATTATCCTACTCTTGAGACCATGAGCTGTATATTCATTGTAATACCATCAAAATTCTACCGTTAGTTTTTGCGGGAAACTGATTCACCGAAAAGTTGATTCGAATCTTTTAACATTTTTATTTAAATTTCTAATCGTTTCGACATCACACTGAAATGAAACATATCCTGTTTTAACCCGGGATCGGGTGCTGTAAACTATTCAAAATCCCACCAAATTCCGATAAGTGTTTTTTGCGCGAATCATGTTCAAAGAAAAATGGATGATAATTTTTGCACACTTTTAACTTAAAATTTTGAGTTTTCAGACTTCATATTAAAATGAAACACTTCCTATTTCACCTCCAGAAATTCTAAACATGACCGTAATCAAAGCAACGAGCTAGCCACTCATTCGAGAGGACGCGGTTTCGAATCCTCGTCCGGGCATCCAGATTTGGATTTTCCATGGTTTTCCCGAATCACTACAGGCAAATGCCGGGATGCTTCCTTGAAAAGGGCATGGCAGAATTCCTTCCCGCTGCCTGTCCCTAGTGCTATCGCACCTCTAATGACCTCGACGTCGACGAGGCGTAAAGCTATAAGAAAAAAAAATAACTGATGGGTTATTTTTTTTTTTAAATCTGCTTAACGTCTCTCTAACAGAGAGGTCTTTAGAGACGGGAAAGGATGGGGGGCAAGGAATGGGAAGGATTTCGGCCATGGCCTTTTGAAGGAAGCATCCCGGCATTTGCCTGGAGTGATTTGGGAAACCATGGAAAACCCAAATCCGGATGCCCGGACGAGGATTCGAACCGCCGTCCTCCCGAATACGAGGCCATGGTGGGTTAAAGGTTTAGGACCTAGCATAATGTATAAGAAGTATGTTGGTGATGAAGCTTGCGTGGATAATATAAGTAGAAAAATTAAGAAGAATTACTGTGGTTAGGAGTAAGACATGACCAGACCGTAAGCTGGCACTTGAAACGTATGTTCCTTCTCGCAGGCTTAGGAGCTAGCATATACAGAAAGCCAAGCAGCATCCGGTAACATTAGAGGGGGTAGTGGTGGGTTATGTTGGTTGACAGGGTTTCCCGATTCTCTGCCTCAGCACGCCTACTAGGTTACACACGGGAGCGCCGGGGTACTGTTACGTTGTGAGTGTAGCATTGCGCGTCGCGCCGTTCCCGCCACTCGCTCTGCCGCTACGTACCGGTACAGCCACATGTTGCTCGTGCAGTCAGCAGGTGGTTGCGTGGTCCAGCGCCGGGCGTGGCCTGCTGGCGTCTGTCCGACCTGCAAAGTGCCGCCCGGCGCGGGGGTGGGGGGAGGCCAGGGCGCCGGCGTCGCCTCGCTTAAACGACACACGCTACCAGGCATACGCACCTCCTAAATAGATCCTACCAGGAATAAACACTTATTAAATCGTAACCACCTGACACGTGCACCTACTAAAACGAAGCTACATGCCATACTTATCTCCTAAAATGATACTACTCACCATACACACACCCAAAATATATCTACCTGGCATAAACTCCTCCTAAAACGCATATACACGTCCTACAATTTAACCGTCTGACACAAAAACTTCTGAAGACGTAGCTACCTGTATAAACTCCTCCTAAAAATAGGTATCTCGCATAGAAACCTCCTAAAACTGGATACCTGGCGTATAAACCTCCTAAAATATGTACCTGGCATAGAAACCTCCTAAAACTAGGTACCTGGTGTATAGAGCCTCCTAAAAAAAGTAACAGGCATAGAAACCTCCATAGAAATAGGCACCTGGCGTATAAACCTCCTAAAAAAGGTAACCGGCATCAACATCTCTCAAAAAGTAGCTACCTCGAATATGACCTTCTAGAATATGTACATCTGGCATAATTTAATCCTGAAAAATAGGTACCTGGCATACACACCTCCTAAAAATAGTTACCTGACATATATACCTGCTAGAATGTAACCGACTGGCATTAATACCGCCTAAAATGTAGAAACCTGGCATCGAAACCTCCCAAAACGTTGCTACCTAGCACATAAACCACCTGAAACTTAGCTATCTTGAATATTCCGGAACAAGGTTTCACCTGCATACAAAACTACTGGTTTCACAACTGTTTCATAATGACGTATTTTAGTATTTTGTGAAAGACATTTTTTATTATAGACCTCTCGCGAAGTTTGGTAGGCTATTTCTAGTTTGCGAATCCTTTCCCGAATAGCTTCTTTGTCAAATCCATTTTTCATAATGCTCTCACCAAGGTACTTAAATTTTTCCACTTGATTAATGTCCCCGTGTTTGGTTTGAAGTTTCGGTGGAGCATCCTTGATGTTAGTCATTAGTTTCGTTTTCTCAAAAGATATCTGTAAACCGGTTTGATCAGCAATTTCGATCAGCAAATCAATTTGGATCCTAGCAGTTTCTAAGTCATCTGATACGATGATGATGTCATCGGCAAAAGCCAGAGTGTCTATTGTGATCCCTTTAGATTTAGTTCCTATTCGTGATGGGCTGTAGTCAATTTCCTTTAATTTCGCTCGCCAGGTCCGAATGATCTTTTCGAGAACACAGTTAAAAAGTAGTGGAGACAGACAGTCACCTTGCCTGACTCCAGTTATGACTTCAAAAGAATCTGACAGACATCCTAAAAACTTATATTTTGATTTTGTGTTTGTCAATGTGGATCTAATTATTGACAATAATTTTAGGTCAACTCCAAATTCATTAAGGATGTTCAAAAGCACTTCCAGATCTTTCGAGTCATAAGCTTTCTTAATGTCCACAAAAACTGACACATATTGCTTTGACCTGAGCGTGTAGTATCTGATGATCGTCTTGAGGTTGTGGATCTGTTCCACTGTTGAGCGATTTTTTCTGAAGCCCCCTTGGTATTCACCTATTTGGCGCCAAACTTGGGATTCTAATCTCTCCAGAATGGCAAGTGAGAGAGATTTGTATGTTACCGGAAGCAAGGAAATTCCTCTGTAGTTGTCAACAATCTTCCTACTGCCTTTTTTGTGCAACGGGTCGATCATAGCTGTTTTCCAATCTCCGGGTACAATTTCCTCATCCCAAATTTCTTCTATTTGCTTTTGCAAGATTTGTATTGATTTTTCTGGGGCATATTTCTATATTCTGCAGTTATGGAGTCTTCTCCAGGTGCCTTATTGTTTTTAAGTCTAGCGATGTGGCGCTTGATTTCATTTTTGTCCGGTGGTAAGGTTACCGGGTATCTGAATAAGGGTTCCTCTGTCTTAATAGGATTTACGGGCTTATCACAGTTAAGTAGACTTTCGAAATGGTCAGAAAGGATCCTACAGTTTTCTTCATTTGATGTGGCCAGTGTGCCATCTTTCCTTTGAAAGCACAGCGACGGCGGTTTGTATCCTGCAAGTTTTCTTTTGAATGTTTTGTAGTACTCTCTAATTTCGTTTTTCTTAAAATTCTGTTCTATGTTTACAATAAGACATTTTCCGTAACTACGTTTCTCGGCACGGATCACTCTAGCTGTTTGGGCCCGTTGGGTTTTGTAGGTTTCCCAGTCGGTTTCTGATTTAGTTGAGTAGTATTTTTTCCATGATTGTAGTCTTTGTTTGAGCACCGATTCACAGTTGTCATTCCACCAGGCGTGTTTTTTTTTCTTTTTATTTCTGCGAGTTCCTTTGCTGTCTCAATCAGGTGACGTTTTGCGTTGTTAAAGTTGCAATCAATAGGCCTGGCCTTCTCCTGAAACTCCTTGATTTTTTGCTTGAGTTTATCATTGTCGAAACGTATGATCTGTTTGGGTGTTTTCTTATTGTTTGCAGGAATGGGTTTGAACTTGATTATTGACATATAATGATCTGAGTCTACACTTACGCTGTTTTTAACCGACTTCAAAAAAGGAGGAGGTTCTCAATTCGTCTGATTTTTTTTTTTTGGATGTATGTTCAGCGATATCTTCGCCAATTTTGAACCGATTTAAATGAAATTTTTATAGTGGATAGAGTATACCTCCAAAGTGGTCCCACATGAATTTCATTGAGAAACCACCCCTTCTACCTCTTTACAACCCTTAACTTTTATACAAACCCACACTTTTTATCCGATTTGGATGGAACTTTGGAAATGTATAGTAAAAAATATAAAGAAAAATACTGTCAACTTTTGGTTTGAAAAAAAACCGAACCCCTCTCCCCTATCCACCCCTTAATTTTTGCCAATGTTCTTTATACAAAGCTAATGTTGACACCATTTAACTGATCTCCATTAAAGTTGGCATATACATGTAATTTTTCATGGAAAAGGTTTCTGACCCAAAAAATAAAAAAAACACCCCTCTCTCCCTTTAAACCCCTTAATTCTTATACAAACCCACATTTTTTATCAGATTTCAATGGAACTTTGGACATGTGTAGTCAAAAATAAAGAGAAAAATGCCGTCAACATTTCGTTTGAAAAAATTGAACCCCTCTCACCCTATCCACCCCTTATTTTTTGCCAATGTTCTTTATACAAAACTACAGTCGACATTATTTAACTGATCTCCATTAAAACTGTCATATACATGTAATATTTCATGGAGATGGTTTCTGGCCAAAACATAAAAAATCCACCCCATCTCCCCCTTTACACCCCTTAATTTTATAAAAACCTATATTTCATATCTGATTTTGATTGAACTTGTATACTTTCAAACAAACAAAAAAATCTTGTCAATATTTGGTCTGCCAAAGCACAACCCCTCTCACTCCTACCAACCCCTTAATTTTTTTCAATGTTTTTTTTTATATATAAAAAGCTACAATCGCCACCGTTTGACCTATTACCATGAAAGTTGGCTCTTATATATATTTTTTCACGAGGAAGGTTTCTGACCAAAAAATAAAAAAACCACCCCACTCCCCATTAAACCGTTTAATTTTTATACAAACCCACAGTTTTTATCTATTTTAGATAGAACTTAGCAAACTTTTACTGTAAAACAAAGAGAAAAGTAATGTCAGCTTTTAGTTTGGAAAAACTGAACCCTTTTCCCCGTTTCCGGCTCTTGACTTTTGTCAATTTTCTTCTTGAAAAGCTACAGTTGACACCATTTGACCGATCTGTATGAAAGTTGGCACATATCTGTATTTTTTTATGGAGAAGATTTCTGACCAAAAAATAAAAAAAATAACCTAGCTCCCCTTTTACATACCTTAATGTTTGTACAAACCCACATTTTAATCCGATTTCGGTGGAACTTCGTATGTGTATACTTTAAAGCAAATAGAAAAAGAAACATACTACTCACATTACTTTGACAAAAACACAAACCCTATTCCCCTTTCTACATCTTTAATTACTGTCAATGTTCATTATATAAAGCTACCGTTTCTATCTGATTTTGAAGGAAGTATGCACATGTATATTTCGAAATAAACAGAAAAGTACTGTTTGCATTTGGCTTAGAGACGCCAAACCTCTCTTCCCCTTTCCACCCCTTTAATCTCCACAAAGCACAGTTTCTATCTGATTCTGAAGAAAATTTGCACATGTATACTTTAAAAAATGCATAACAATTGTGTTTAAATTAAGTTGCAGAAGCCCAACCCCTCTTCCCTTCTACCCCCACCCCTCCTAATTTCCAATGTTCCTTATAGATACCTACCGTTTTTATCAGATTTCGATGGATCATTGCAAATGTATACTTAAGAACAAAGAGAAACATTCTGTTTACAAAACCCAACCCTTCACTCCCTTACCCCATTTAATTTTTGTAAATATTCTTTACACAAAGCTACAGTTTTTATCTGGTTTCAATGAAACTTAGCACATGTATACTTTAAAACAAATAGAAAAATGCTGACCACACTACCTTAACAAAAATCTAACTACTCTTCACCCCCACACCCCTTAATATTTTTTTTATATACACATAAAATTTTTATATTGTCGCGTTGCAACCGGGGCAGGTGTGAATTCGAAGGTTACTTGTCAATGAACACAGCACTTAAACTGAGAACAGGTTTATTGAGAACTCAAGCATACACGCAGCACTGACTGCCTCTTGGGCAGAATGCTCTTCTATTTATACACAGATAGAACGTACTAGAGATTACAAGAGTAGTTAACAAATGAAATGTGTAGAAGTTACAAGTGACCTTAGGAAACATGTAGAATCTTCTGGAAATAATAAACAGAATTAAATAATTTTTGTCAGTGGGCGGGATTGAACCGGCGACCTTCGGTACCGCAATTCGTGACGCTACCCGCTGCGCCATGCTGGCAGACGGTACACTGGCGTTCATGCGGCATTGCTCCCTCTCCTGAAGAAAACAGCGTCCCGCTGTTAGATTTCTTTTGGGGCACGCTGAAGTGTCCTGGATCTTGATCTTGTCGTGGGTCCTCTGTATGGCAGTTCTGGAGGGCCCCTCCTGTTTGTACTATTATCTTCCTGTCCGACTTCCTCAGTATCCAAACCGTCCTCAGAGTCCTTGAACAGGAAGCTGGTTGTGCCTAGCTGCTCGTCAGGATTGTAGTAAGGCTTCATGCGGAGGACGTGAACAATGTCCCTTCGCTTTCGTCGTTTCGAAGACGGCTCATAATCCTCGACTTCGTATGTGACGTCTGACCGGCGGCGTATGACACGATACGGACCAAAGTACCGCTTCAGTAACTTTTCTGATAGCCCAACCTTCCGGACAGGGATAAAAATCCATACGAGATCTCCTGGGTTGTACGCAACAGGTCGGTGCTTGCCGTCATACCGCTGACGGTCCTTCTCCTGGGTGGCCAGTGTTCGTATGCGAGCCAGCTGTCTTGCTTCTTCGACCCTGGTAATGAGCTGTTTTATATAGTCATCCTGAGTGTCGTCCGGCTGGAATGGGAACAGCGTATCCATTGTGGTCTCAGCTTCACGGCCATGGAGCAGAAAAAACGGAGTGAAGCCTGTCGTATCTTGCCTTGCTGTATTATAAGCAAATGTGACCACTGGCAGTATTGTATCCCAATCCTTCTGCTCAACATCCACATATATCGACAGCATATCGGCTAATGTCTTGTTGAAGCGTTCTGTGAGACCGTTTGTCTGAGGGTGGTATGCAGTTGTCATCCTGTGGACAACGTCGCATCTTGACATGACCTCTGATACTAGTCTTGACTGGAATACCTTTCCACGATCGGATATCATCACACGTGGTGCTCCATGCTTCAAAATAATGTCTTCTACTAGAAATTTTGCAACCTCTGGAGCTTCTGCAGTCGGCACAGGTTTGGTGACAGCGTAGCGCGTGAGGTAGTCGGTGCAGACTATTATCCATCGGTTACCGGTTGTCGACTTCAGGAACCTCCCTAAAAGGTCGATCCCAATTCGGTGGAATGGAACTGCTGCAGGTGGAATTGGTACTAGATGACCTGGAGGTAATTGCGGCACATGTTTCCGTCGCTGGCACTCTTTACAGTGACTCACATAATGCTTGACAGATCGGTAGAGACCCTTCCAGTAATACCTGCGTCTGATTCGGTCCAGGGTCTTCACAAATCCCAGATGACCGGATATTGGAGCGTCGTGGAAATACTTGAGAATAGCTGGCTGGAGATGAGCTGGAACGACCAGAAGCCACTTGGGGCCTAGTGGATCGTAGTTGTTCTTATACAATGTCCCATCTATCAATTGAAACCCTCCTTTGGCCGGTTCTCCTTTCTCCAAGGCGTCTATGGTTCTTAATAACTCTGAATCTTCCCTCTGTTCAGCTGCAACGTCACCTAATTCAGCGAGGGCTGAAATTCCATTCATGCTGTTGTGTTCTATTAAAGGATTCCTTGAAAGGCTGTCGGCATCCTTGTGTTTGCGTCCGTTTTTGAATACCACCGTGACGTCGTACTCTTGAAGTCTAAGTGCCCATCTTGCTAGTCGACCTGATGGATCCTTCAAGCTGGTTAGCCAACATAAAGAATGGTGGTCTGTTACGACGGTGAAAGGTTTGCCGAATAAATACGGACGAAACTTGTTGATAGCCCAGACAACTGCGAGGCATTCTTTCTCGGTTGTAGAGTAGTTTATCTCGGGCTTAGAGAATACTCTTGATGCATAGGCTATCACCTTCTCAGCACCTTCCTGAATTTGCACAAGCACTGCAACCGATCCCATAACCGCTGGCGTCAGTGTGAAGTTCAGTTTCTGCATTCTCGTCGTATAAGGCTAGAACTGGTGCGGAAGTTAGAGCCTCCTTAAGTGCCTGGAAAGATCTTTCTTTAGTTTCATCCCAGTAAAACTTGGCGTCTCCCTGCAAACGTTCTTGCAGTGGACGTGCCATGTTACAGAATCCTTTTATGAAACGCCGGAAGTATGAGCACAGCCCAAGAAAGCTTCTCACATCACGAATGTGCTGAGGAGTTGGAAATTCCATGACTGCCCTTACTTTATCTGGATCAGCGCGGACGCCATCTCCGTTGACCAGGTGCCCCAGGATTTTTATCTCTCTGGCGACGAAGAGGCACTTCTTCGGATTGAGGCGGAGTCCTGCAGTCTGAACACACTTCAGCACCGTTGACAGGCGACTCAGATGTTCTTCAAATGTTTTCGAGAAAACAACAATGTCATCTAAATAACAAAGACACGTCGTCCACTTAAGGTGTCGAAGTAAGTTGTCCATCATGCGTTCGAATGTGGCCGGAGCGTTGCATAATCCGAATGGCATTACTTTGAATTCATAGAGGCCATCAGGTGTAATAAAAGCCGTCTTTTCTCTGTCAGCTTCGTCAACCTCGATTTGCCAGTAGCCTGTCTGCATGTCCATGGTTGAGAAGTATGTAGCTCCTTTCAAGCAGTCCTAAGGCGTCGTCGATGCGCGGCAGTGGGTAGACATCTTTCTTTGTGATTTTGTTCAGCCGCCGATAGTCGACACAGAATCGCCACGTACCATCCTTCTTCTTTACGAGGACCACCGGAGATGACCAAGGACTCTCCGAAGGTTGAATAATGTCATTATGCAACATCTTCTCCACTTCCTCTCGAATTATTCGCCTTTCGACTGGTGACAATCGGTACGAGCGCTGGCTAATGGGCGGATGATCCCCAGTATTGATACGATGCTTTATCGTGGGCCGTTTCGTCTGACCTTTTTTTGCTGGGGTGTGAATACACCAGAGAATTGGCGTAGTATAGCTAACACCCGGTGGTGTTGTTCCTTGGTCAGGCCGGACCCTATTGGCAGTTCCATAGTTGTTTCCTCCAGCGTGTTGTCGGTACTAGTAACAGAGCATGGATCTTCGTTAATGACGTTTGAGCTCGCCTCCTGGACTGGTTCAGCTGTCCCTATGCACATTCCCTTGGGGATAATTTGTGACTGCTCGTGACAGTTGGTGATCCAAATGTCTCCTCGACCACCGATAATGCTTATGATAGCCGCTGGTATGTAGATTTCTTTCGTGAGCCTAATAAACTTTCTACTATCGACAAGCACTTCAAGGTTGCGGTCGTCCGTGTTTTTGACTGGGACTCTTCTCATTGCGAACGGCGGGATTGTCA
>CM061919.1:261629964-261670410 GCA_031002005.1 Vandiemenella viatica
GGTAACAAAAGTTTGTTTATGCGGTCCCAGAGAACTGTAGGGTGATATGTTATCCACACTATGAGTATCAAATATTGTGGTTGCAGAGGGTTGAAAGGGCGGCAGCTATATTTGTGTACGTGGAAATTACCAAAGGATTCAATCAGTGGCTGAAATTATAAAGGATTTGTATTTGGAGTCTTTTCCAGATAGAAGGCGAGTGAACAAAATTCCGGTCAAATACAAGTCATATAGTGGTGATGAGGCCCGAATAAATATCGCGGATGATTTAGAAGCAAAAAGTGAAGGGAAGACACGGGAATGATAATAAATTAGCAATTTATTTGGTGCAGGGAGCGTGATGGGTGAGCGGTATCGCTGTGGTCTCACATTTCGAAGGACGCTGCTTCGAATTCCCGTCGGGCTATCCGGATTTCGGTTCACCATGGTTTCTTCAAATCACTCCAGACAAACGGTTGCTTCAGACATAAGGCTGTAGGAAAGTTTTCATTCATAATTAGGGCTGTGATGGATTGGAACATATTACTTGGCAACAAAACGAACACTATACCTAAGAGCATGAAGGACAGGTGAAGTAAGGAGGCAGTCCGCTTCATCACTTTGTGGAAAACTGTCTCGATTCATTCGGTCAGCTGATAGTGCATTCCGGTCAGTTGTTATGACATAGCGACGAACGGCCACGAACGACCACGAATGTCTGCGAATGGCGACGAACGGCTACGAATGGCGATGAACGGGTACAAATGGTGACGAACGGCAAAGTTCCGATTTTTTTGATTTTTTTTACTTTGCGCCTCGTCGATGTCATTAGAGACGAGTAGGAACTGAAGCTATGTACGGGAAGGAGATCTGCCATGGCCATTTGAAGGAACCATCACGGCATTCACCTGGAGTGATTTGAGGAAAACCAAGGAAAACCAAAATTTGGATGGCCCGAATTAGGATTCGAACCAGGGGCGTAGCTACTATGGGGCTAGGCGGTGCAGTGCACCGGGGCCCCTACGCTTATGGGACCCCCAAGCATACCTCAGGGGGCCCCAAACGAAAGTCTGGCGGCCCCCACGGGCCTTAAAGGCAAATTGGCGACCTTTTCTTTAGCTCTACCATCGTGTAAGGGGGGCCCCTAAGACACAGGGAGCCCTCAACCACTGCGCAGGGGGCCCACAAGCACAACTCAGGGGACCCCACCAGTAACAAAAAGCAAAAATTTTTTTTTTGCACCGGGGCCCTTGTTGACCTAGCGACGCCACTGATTCGAACCCACGTCCTCCCGAATGCGAGGCCAGAGCGTTACCGCACACCCACCACTCTCTGTGTGACGTTCCGATCCAACGCTGACTTGTTTTGATACTCTCCACCCTGTGTAGAGAAAACTCAAGAATTGTTTCTGAGTTTGATATTAGTCGGCGTGAGGTTGGCAGCGCGACGGTGGCGCCTCGCCGTGATGTTCATTAAGCCCGAGACGAGAGTCCTCGCCCGCTAACGAGGAGTGATCGCCGGGTGATTGATTGCGGCGCTAATCATCCTCGTCTCGACGGCTCAGCCGCAGGCAGTCCCCAGATGTCTCGGCTGCGACGAGACAATTTCGTTAATCTCACTCGGAGTGAGGAGAGTTCCGTCAGTCGTGCCAACGTTTCAAATGAAGAACGTATTGTAATGTCGGAATTATATACGTTGTCGTTAAATAACTTCTAGATTGTTAGTTGAGACATGAAGTTGCTGTTAGCGGACTGGAAGAAACGCAATTTCTTCTATAGTTGAAGGGTAGTAGCATTTTTGAGGATTGATTGTATAAAAATTCGTCACACACGGCAACATAGATGCTAAAGCATCGTATCTGAATATGAGATGATGAGATGTACGGCCTATACGATAGCGGGATTTTTTTTTTTTTTAAGAATTTTATTTCTTCGTCTACATCAGAGGTCCCCAAAGTGGTCGATATCAACCCCTTGGGGTCGATAGAAATTTTCCAGGGGTCGATAAATACATGGGGGTCGAAAGGGGGTCGATTAATGTTAAAGAGAATTAATTAAACTGTCTAGGAGAAAATAGGAATGTTACTATAAAAACCAGGTTTATAAATAAAATTAAAGTTCATCCTCTCAATTCCCGTCTGTTTGCGAAGTTATGTGAAGTAAATGATGAAACTTTCAACCATTTACTTTTGCACACTGAGATAAGGTGGTTGTCGAGAGGTTTGCAGACGCTCCTCTGAAGAGTTTCTTAGACAGGTGGATCCATCGCTATATGACAGTGCAAGAACCATCTTTCCTATTTGGCAGAACTTTATTACCGAGCGTGGTGGTGTAACGGCTAGCGTTCTGGCCTCGCATTCGGGAGGACGGCGGTTCGAATCCCCGTCCGGGCATCCAGATTTGGGTTTTCCATGGTTTCCCAAATCACTCCACGCAAATGCCGGGATGCTTCCTTCAAAAGGCCATGGCCGAATTCCTTCCCATTCCTTGCCCCCCATTCTTTTCCCATCTCTAAAGACCTCGCTGTTAGAGAGACGTTAGGCAGATAAAAAAAAAGACCTTTATTCGAAATTTATTCCATCTATCCATAATTTTCTTAATATTTGTTTGAGATTACAATAATAATGAAAAATATCTCCTTTTCCTCTTAATGTTATTGGCTGGATTTTATAAGATATGGAAACTGTAAATTTTTTCGTTGTGTTGTTATGTAGGTCTCCTTATAAGTGTCAAAAATAATTTAATGTTTTTTTTTTTTTTAAATTCTTAATCTGGGGGTCGATAAGGAGTCTAATATATGATGGGGCCGACGGGATAAAAAGTTTGGGGACCCCTGGTCTACATCGATGTTATTTACTTCAAAATAGTCCCCATTAGATATTATACACTTATGCCACCAATATTTCCAATGCCCAAAACAATCCTGGAACTCAGTCTATGGGATATCTTTGAGGTCTCTCGACGATGCACTTTTAATTTCATCTCTGCTTGCAAAACGATGTCTCTTCAAGTTTCTCTATAATTTCTGGAAACAGAAAAAAGTCACTCCGAGCCATATCTGGTGAATATGGAGGCTGGGGCATCATTACAGTGCTTTCTTCTACCAAAAATTCAAGAACGAGCAACGTTGTGTGAGCAGGTGCATTACCGTGATGCAAAAGCCATGAATTATTTTGCCACAAATCCGGGCGTTTTGTCCGGACTTCTTCACGCAAACTATTCCTTATTGATCGTTTGACATTTCGGCAAGAACTCATAGTGCACTATGCCATTAAAATCGAAGAACACAATGAGCATAATCTTCACATTAGACCGAACTTGTCTTGGGGATCCTCTGGGACGATTGAGCCTTATTTTCTACATTATACCCAAAAACAAATTTTTTCGTCACGTGTTGTCTGCGTCGTTATTGACCTCGTTTAGCGATTCCTCAGCAACTTCTATTCGCCGCTGTTTTCGTTCGGAATTCAGAACTTTTGAAACAAATTTTGTGCAACACGTTTCATACCCAAAACAGATTAATCGATTTCATGGTATGAGCCAATTGATGTGCTACCACCATCAGCAACTTCTCTAATCGTGATTAGGTGGCCGTTTATAACCATTTATTTTACTCTTTCCATGTCGGTTATTGATATGCTAGCTTCACCCATACGCTTCTCATCTTTAGCATCTTCACGGACATCTTGAAAACGCTTATACCAATAGTAAACTCCTGTTTAGCTCATATTAAATTCAACAAAAGCAGTATTTAACATTTCTAAAACGTTGTTGCACTAAATTCCATTTTTTTAACTAAATTTATTGCAAATTCTCTGATCCATGATTTATACAAATGAAAAATCGACGACTGTATCAAAACACGTATTATCCTGTTATCAGCTGACGAGAGATTAAACATCTAATCTAGCTCAAAATGTATAGATACTTTTAAGACATGTTTTCCAACACAACAAAGAAAAAATCGTACCAATCGGACTGGTATAACCCGCGAATTTTCAACTTTCGAACACACCTCATATGCTATAACACACCGGGTTACCTTCTCATGTGTAGACACCCTTACTGCCAGATTTCGCCAGAAATACTTATGAGGCTGACGTGAAAGATCTCTTGTGTTTGATATGTGAACAATTGATCTCTCTGCTTTCTGGACGAGCAGTACGTATCCCTGACACACGCGCCGGAGCGTTGAAAGAGCGGAAAGGCAGGGGGGATGGCTGGTAATGTGAAAAGCCGGCGGAAAATCGAGTTAGGGGGCGCTGTTTGGCGGGGAGCGCTCTGCTCTAAATGCAGTTAGCGGCGGCCCGCCCGACTCTAATGACATTCGGCCTTCCTTCCGAGTCGGCTGCACACACCAGTTGCACTCGTCAATTATGCTGACAGTGACTCGATACAGCGTACCAGTCTACTGTCGTCGGATACCCGACAGGAAAGTCAAAATGCAATCAGATCCCACTTCTGACACTATTTTCGTTCTTTAGTTGCGATGACAGTGACTCTATGCAGGGTACCAGTCTACTGTCATCGGATACCCGGCAGAAAAGTCAAACTGCAGTCAGATCCCACTTCTGACACCATTTTCGTTCTTTAGCGATGCTGACAGTGACTCTATACAGGGTACTAGACTACTGCCATCGCATACCCGGCAGAAAAATCAAAATTTGGTCAGATCCAACTTCTGACACCATTTTCGTTCTTTATTTACGATAACAGTGACTCGGTGCAGGGCACCAGTCTACTGCCGTCGGGTATCCTGCATAAAAGTTAAACTGCAGTCAGATCCCACTTCTGACACCATTTTCGATCTTTCGTTACGAAGGCAGTAAGCTCCCTAAACCAATCGTGAACGACTTTTGTAAGTAGCTGAACATAATAATTTCCAGTCAGTGTTCTGTTCAGTTGCTCCAGAGGTCTTTCTTACGTCATGGCTTCATGGCCTTGTGAGGTCAGCCCAACACTGGACCCCTTATCAACTGGAATCTTGACTCATCTGATCAAGTAACTGTTATTTTCGTTTGTCCGGGGTACAACCAATATTTAGCTTTTTTTGCGTCAACCTACTCCTTACGACCTACACCTTCAATTATCTGCGCCATACATTCTAATCTTCGTCGAACTCTATGTTTCTTTCCTTCAGCCGTTCCCTCCAGTAACAAATTAAACAGTCCCACGTGTATTAAAATGTGACCCACCACCATGTCTCTTCTTTGTGTAAGATTGTCCACAAACTTCTCCCCTCACCAATTATTTCATAAACTCATTTCGTACTATATCTGTCCAGTTAACCTTCAGCACCCTTCTCTACCACTAACTTTTCCTTCATCCGGTATTCCTAAAGTCCATGATTCGCTACTATAAACTGCTGTGGTCCGCATATAGAATTTTAAAAAGTTCTTTCTAAGTTCCTAGATCAAAATTTGATACTAGAGCAATTTCTTTTTTGTGAATGATTTTTTTCCTATTGCTAATCAGTTTTGAACATCATTCCTGCTTCGTCTATTAGCTGTAATTTTACTTCCAAAGAAGCAGAATTCGCTTACTTCTTCTATTCCATCCGATCCTATTTTTATATTTAATCTACTATTATTGGTGTCATTTCTACTACATTTAATCACTTTTGTCTTGTTTTGATTTATATTCAGTCCAAAATCCAGTTATGTGCGCCTTTACTAGTCCGTCCACAGGGGAAATTATCTGGGGGTTTGTGGGAGTATTGAGCGGGAATTCTTTATGTCATAATTAGGATTCGGAAGTTTGAGCCCTTTATCTTTGAGCGCTGGGCAACGTCAAGGCAGAAAGTAAGTAGAGTTTCGCTTATAACTTTCGACTCAGTTGTTTCTGGACCAGGTGCCTTACCTAAAATTGACACATTTAGGCTTCTCCATCATCGCTGAAAGTTTTAACATCACCCTGTGTGCCTTTTAGAACTTCAGTAACATCAGTAACATTACGGCAGCTAGCAGTGATCGGACGAGTACCAAGTGTATGGGCTTCGTGTAGGACTCCTCTGGTAGCAGGTTTCAGTGTTTGGTACCGAATAACAATAACGGGTTTGATGAAGAACATTGGCAAAATAATTTTTATATATTAGATACAAGTATAAGCTATAGGCTACTTTCACTGCTGTCCAAGCGCAGCACGTCACACTTATAGTAACAGGTATACCGTTAACATTAGCATGTTGGTGACGCCAAGCCATAAGATTTTAACAATAAAACAACCGTAAAACGAGCATATCATACGCGCAACACAGCATATTTGTGTCGGGAAGTCGTGAACTCATAGATTTACCACCGTCCAAACATTACCTATAGAAATAAAAATATAAATGTTTACGGCATTATCGCTGCGTTGCTATATTCTTAATTCTGCTTTTCCCGACGTTTCAACCTGCTCTTACGTCTTCTTCAGGGGTCTTGTGCCGAATCTGCTACAGATTGTGATCTTCTGGAGACTGGCGTGGCTAGTTGTTTGTTTGTACTGTCGATTGTCTGACTATCCAGAGATGTTGTTTACGATGTAGTATCTGTGGGTCCAGAGTTAATTATTTATCCAGCATACATCCAAACAACCTCAATAAAGATGGTGGTTACGGTCTTAGCCAGAGTTGGAAATGTGTGCTGGATAAATAATTAACTCTGGACCCACAGATATTACATCGTAAACGACATCTCTGGATAGTCAGACAATCGACAGTACAAATAAGCAACTAGCCACGCCGGTCTCCAGAAGATCACAATCTGTAGCAGATTCAGCACACGACCTCTGAAGAAGACCTAAGGCTAGGTTGAAACGTCGGGAAAAGAAGAATTAAGAATATAGCAACGCAGCGATAATCCCGTAAGCATTTATATTTGTATTAATGTATAATGACGTCAGCGAAAACAACCAAATTCTTTAAAATTGCCTATAGAAGTTTTCACTTGGGGGAGAAAAATATATGGTCTGTTCCTCATACTATTGTAAACATTATGCAATTCTACTAGCACCTAACATATAACAGAAGAATGTTACATAGCTTAAAACCTAGACCCGATATGTAAAAATAAGGTCTTATTTGAAATCTTGGGACCAAATACGTATAGAAACAGTGTTTGTTTGATAAACATCAAAATCTTTGTTCCCCTGTGTAATTAGTGTGTGGGATCCCCGTAGTATTTAGTGTTCGACTCCTTTATGTGCCGTCCGCACGTTCTTCACTGTGTGTTGCGCGGAACCAGACTAGGCTGCCCCTGGAAGTCAGTCATCCCGCGCGGCGCCGTCTAGACCCGGCAAATATTTGATCTCCATCTGGCGGGCAAACACAGCAGCCGCCGGCTCATCGCCGAGATTACCGCAGCGGCAGCAATATCCGCCGTGGCAGCCTCCAGAAGTCGAATCATCGATCGTGCCGCAATCGACCCCGCAAGTACAAAAATCTGTAATTCTGTTCTCTATACACTAATCAGCGAAAACATTATGACCCCCTGCTTATTAGTGTGTTGATCCATGTTTGGAGCGCAATACCGCAGTGATTCGGCGTAGGATGGATTCGGAAAGTCCTTGTAGCGTTTTCGGAGTTGTCTGGCACCAGATGTCTGCGCACAGGTCATGTAATTTCCTTAAATTACGGGCCGGTGGTTTGTGGGCGCGGCACCTGGGAACGAGCATCTCTGAAACTGTGAGGCTGGTCGGCTGTTCGCGTGCTACTGTAGTGAGCATCTATGTACAGTGGTTGAAGGACGGTGAAACCACGACTGGGCGACAAGGTGGTGGACGTCCACGCCTCATCACAGAACGTGGAGGTCGGAGGCTTGCCCGCTCTGTAAAGCGGGATAGGGGGTGATCTGTGGCAGATCTGACAGCAGAGTACAATGCTGGTGCAGGCACAAGTGTTTCGGAGCCTAAACGCAGATTTCTCACACCTAAAAGGTGACGAAATGTGTTATACATATTCTCACGGGCTTTGTCGTAGTACATTTTAACTTGCTCAAGTCGAGTTCCCAAATACACAATTTCAACGTAACTAACAAAAATGTCTTGCACAAAGTCAAACGTCACTGTCATTAGTACACTGAGAATTCGATGTTTCTGGGACACAACTGATTTAATGTACTTCATAAAAGTATTCACTCTATGGGTAGTAAAGAAGCATTTATCTTATTGCCAACTGCTTCTTCATCGTCTCACAATTTGAAGAAAAAAAATTTACTGTATCTGATAAAATTTCAATTTTTATTTTTTTTAACATATAAAGTTTTTTCGTTGTAAATATTATTCATCTTCTATGTATAAATATTAACCATTATGTCTTCCACATCACAGACGCACTTCTTCAACAGATCTCTGTGGAATAAGAATCTATACTAATATAAGAAGAAAAAAAATTCTGTCTCTTTGTTATGTTTTCACGGCTAAACCGTTTTTGATGAACTTTCACAACAAAACAGAGCATGCTATCGGAAAGAACATAGGATCCTTTTTTCTGTATAAATATTCTATTTTGTAATGGAATTTTGGAAACGTTTCGAAGGATGACAGACAGACGTATAGCGTAATGCTCTACTGGATGGCGTTCTGATGGTTCAGTGGTCAAGGTACTTCCATTCGAAATTTCTGCTTCCGGTCCCGGGTTCAGTTTTTAAGAGTTGTTTTTCATCGTATGAGCCATATCTGGACATTCTGTTGTTCGAACTCCGAGTTAAGCTGTAGGTGCAGGCGGAATGTGTGAGAAATCCAATCTCTGTCACGCGGGAGGCCGAACACTCCTTCGGGATCTCCAGGTCTACAAAGCCACACGCGTTTACTTTTTCATGTTATGCCACTCGCTCAGGCTTTGTTTCTCTCGCAGTCAGTCTGTGTATGATACGTTAATGTAAAACATATTTTACTCAATACTACAGATGGGCATTTGTGCTGAATGCGATGGGTATCAATAAAGCTGAGGCACAGACACTGAAAGTATAATGGGTACACTTACAACATGTCACTCCCATGGTCAGTAATACGTATCTTAGGACAGGACAGCAAAACCACAGACGTTGTGTAGTGAACGGTATTGAAATAAGGTGTCACCAGTGAGTAACATAAATTCAAACCACAAACAAAAATCTGCCGCAGGAACAGTGATAGGCAGACCCCCACAGTTAAACATACCCCTCCCCTTCAATTTGTTGCTGTCTTTAAGCACATTGATTCCCTTCATGGTACAGGCTCAGTGGTAGAATGATATGGTGATGGTTTCCCCGTCACTTATTCCAAATCCTTGCTCTTATGTAACTCATAGCTTTCTGTATCAAATTCTAGCAATAAGCATATGAAGTCGCTGGTAATAGCTGGTACAATTGTATGTAGTTCGTCAGATGGGAAGAAATGATTTGTCAGAGACAGAGGATGTCTGCTTAAGTGGCCCGCGCCACCCGCCTCACACAAAGACGCGGTGACGAGTTGACTGATGTCGCGTCGCGGCGCCCCGCGGCTAGACGACGCCGTAAAGCCGCGGGGGGGGGGGGGGCGCCACCGCAACCCCCGCGGGCGACCATTTGCCGACGAATTAATTGCGTCGTCGGCTCGCCGCGGGAGTCAGCACTAAAGACCACCAAACCGAGACGACTGCCGGGTTGCCTACAGCACGGGGGCAGCCTGGTCGGACAGCAGTCAGATAAACTACAGGGTGTTTCAAAAATGACCGGTATATTTGAAAAAATCAATAAAAACTAAACGGGCAGCGATAGAAATACACCGTTTGTTGCAATATGCTTGGGACAACAATAAATTTTCAGGCAGGCAAACGTTTGAAATAAGTTACAATTTTCAACAACAGATGGCACTGTAGTCTGGAAAAATCTACAGTACGAGTATTCTAAGGAATAAACCATTCTTTTTCACAGCAAACTTGCAATCTGTGAACAGCACACGCTTACAGCAGAAAGACGACTTACAGAATGGCGAACTCACAGACTGCGTTTACTTCTATATCTTTCAAATCGCTTGCAGCCTCATCTGTTGTTTAAAATTGTAACTAATTTCGAATGTTTGTTTGCCTGAAAATTTACTGTTGTCCCAAGCATATAGCAACAAACGGTGTATGTCTATCGCTGCCCGTTTTCTTTTTATTGATTTTTCAAATATACAGGTCATTTTTGAACCACCCGGTATTACATCTATCGATTAAACAAAACCAGTGTAGGCCTATACGAGGTGGTACACACAAAAAAAACAGGAATTATTTTTTAAAAGCTATATATTTTAATTTTTTTTACTAAACAACCTTATCCTCTTCAAAATACTCTCCATTACAATTAATACGCATGTCTAACAGGTGCATCCACTGTTCCGTATTCATCTTTAGAAATGGCTGACAGCTGCTCCCTCGTTTTTTATCCTTGACCTCTTCATTGTTGTCAAATCGGTGTCTTTTCGTGCCCCTTTTCATGCGTGGAAATAAGAAAAAGTCGCACAGGTGCATTGTCGTAGATTGAAGAACCTGTCTCCTGTCTGCCACAAATCGGGTCTTTTTTGACGAAAACTATTCCTTAATCTTCTTAAAACTTCCAAATAAAAGATTTTATTGACGGTCTGATATCGGGGAACAAACTCTGAATGAACTACGCCCTTGGCACCAAAAAAGCAAATGAGCATTTGTTTTGATGTTTGATTTGACTTGACGACATTTTTTTGTATGGGGTGACAATGATGTCTTCCATTGACTTGACTGTTGCTTTGTTTCTGGGTCGTAACCATAGCACCGTGACTCATCACCAGTAATCACCTTTGACAGAAAATCTGGATCAATTTCAAGCTGTTGTTTCAAAGCACGACATGTTTCACCTCAACGTTCTTTTTGATTGTCAGTTAAAGCCCGAGGAACAAACGTGGCAGCAACCATTTTCATTCCCAAATCTTCTGTTAAAATTCGCTGAAGATAACTCACTAATCTCTGACAGTTGATCAATTGTCTGTAGACGGTCTGAGAGCACAAGCTCTCGAATTTTTTCAACATTTTCGTCGATTCGGGCAGTTGATGGACGTCCAGAACGAGGTTTGTCATCAATCGACATGTCGCCATTTTTAAACCGAGCGAGCCACTAATATACTTGAGTTTTTCCCATAGCGTCATCTATGTAAACTGTTTACTACATTAAAACAGTTTCAGCAGCATTTTTACTGAGTAGAAAACAAAATTTCACAGCTGCATGTTGTTCACTTAAACTTGGAGTCATCAAAAACGAAACAATAACAAAACAGCGCTAGGAAGAAAAATCACTGCAGATTGACATGACAAGCCAAATCTACAATACCAGCGGCACTGAACTAACAATGAGTTGCGCTATAAACACGTAGTGGCAGAAACGTGTACTACACAAGCTCCGCCCACGGAAATGCCATTTCCGTTATTTTTGGGTAACCCCTCCAATATGTTCAAAAAAATAATAAAAAGGAAAAAATAAAACAGATTTCGGTTTGTTTACACTATTTTAAAGATTAAAGACTTTAATTGTTTTGTATGAGTCATGTTTTAAAGTGAAAAGTCGAAGAAGCAGTAAATGAAATTCTGACCGTATAGCGAGAAACACCAAAGATGTAGTAACAAATAGATGTTGCATAAGTCATACTTGGTAAAAAAAAAACATTTGCGGGAACTACCGGTTGCTTCCTTCAATTTCAGTTATTCAGTATTTAAACCCCATAGAAGGCAATATTTCACGAGAACGGCACCAGAGAAAACTACGTAAATTAATAATATCATGGAAAACTCCCGAGAGTGTCTTTGCTTCTTGAAGATACGATCTCAGTCTGCCGAGCTACAGTCTCAGAGGTTTAAATGTGAAATCACATCCACTGTTCAATGTTAATGATGCATATCTGACGGCTTTTAACAAGAAGCCATCACTGTTTACGTTAAAAGCAGTTAATGAAAATAATTCTGCATAACTGATATTCAACTGAAGCTTTTTTAGAGGTACTGCAAATCGCAACACATTGTGCATTATTCACATGAAAATTTCTCGTGTAATAGAGTATTTATTCGTTTTACAACTAATTATGTTTTCAGTAATCTCTTCTAAAAAAATTATGATTTATCTTAAATGATGCAGTTATTGTCGAGCGATTTTGTTTTTCGCATTTCTTGAATGTTTCACTTTTAACTAATTTGTTTCCATGGCTGCACGATTGGATGGTGTTGTTTTGATGAAACTTGGTACACGTGTTTCCGATTCCGCTACTGAAAATGGTTTAGAAATAAATTAGCCCATATACTTTGCATATAGCAAATGCAGCGATTGACATGAAATTTGATTCAAAGGGGACAGAAAATTTAAATCTGCGATTGACTTCAACATTTTAAACAAATAATGTGGCATAAATTGTTGACTCCATTTTGAAATCTTTTTCAAAGTAACTTTATACTCCTACCTGGGAAGTCTGAAAGCTTGCGATCTGGCTTAGAACTGCCGTACGCCTTATGATGCTGCCGTGATTTTCCGGCGAAGCAGAAAATGAAAATGTGTATGTTATCTTTTAAGTATCATTTTTAACTCATTTCTGTAAGGTCACAAGAAAGTTTCTTCAGTGTGAACATGGAAATAATAGGACTCCTCATATTTCTCGTCCTTCTACATGTACATCTATACTCTGCAATTCACAAATACTGTGGGTGGCAGAGGGTGCTAAGCACCTATCTTAATTCTGCGCATTCCAATCCCGAACAGAACGAGGAAAGAGAAAATACATAAAAGCATCAGTACGGCATCTTATTTCTCTAATCTAATCCCTCCTATTATTGCAACCTAAATAGGTTGTCGGAAGAAGTATTTCATTGCACTCGTAAATTAAAGAATTTCGTATATTCTCCAATAAATTCAAACAAAAACGACGTCGTCTGTCTGCCTGTCTGTCAAAGAATCTATGTAATAATTCTGTGACATTTTCGTAAGGACTGTAACTAGCTGTCACGAATCGAGCGGCTCTCTTCTGTACTTTTTCTAACGTGTTAATCAATCTCTTGCGATTCGGAAGCTCCACAACAGTAATCCAAACACACTAGTTGTTTTATGCAATTTCCTTTGTGTGAGCATTTCAACTTCTCAAAATACGACCTATGAATCGTAATCTAGAATTAGCTTTGTCTTCGACGGAAGTTATGTGCAAGTCCCATTTCATGTTGCTTTGTACTATTACCCCCAGATACTTCATGGAATCAACCGTGTCAACAACTGAATTGTTTACTTTGTACTCGTCGACAAACGTGATCTTTTTATTACTTGTTTGCATTGCCTTGCACTTTTTGCCGTTTGGTGTAAGCTGTATTTTATGGAACCATTACGAAATAACATCCAGATGGCGCTGAATTTCTAAGCAATCGTCACAGCACCTCACTTCCCTATAGATAAGTGCATCATCAGCAAACAATCGCAACCTGCATTTAACGTTCTCACCTGGATCGTTAGCAAAAATTAGGAAATGAAGTGGTCCTATTACACTTCCTTGAGGAACGCCCGAAGTAACATCCACCTAGTCGTTCGGGTTTTTGTGACTGTGGAGTTTTTATCATAAAAAAAACGAGAGTTTAAAGTTGTAAAATCTTCTCTAACGCTCAGAATGTCAAACACCTCATCCCTTCCCTTGTCCGTTTGGGATGTGTGTCGAACTTTCTAAAAGTTTTGTTATTTCCGGAAAGGCGGGGAAAATTTTGATACACATGTCTGAGATTGGGCAAAAAAAATTATTGTATGAGCAAGCCAACCTCAACTATAGCGGGCCGGAAACTCTGCTAGTATGTATAGTTTCACAAGGTTGTTCTTTTGTGACGAATAGGTTTCGGATCTTTAAGACAAGTCAGATTTTTTTTTCTGCCTTCGTTTTGAGCTGTAATGCCGAATGAAACACTGATTGAACGTTTCTGATTGTATTTAGACGTATATTATATAGAATATAAATGCATATTCAGAGCATTTTTCTTGTTTTGGTCATAGCCTGATAACACTTATGGTCATATGTTCACATTCTGAGTAAAAATCTGGTAATTTTTTAGTAGTACCGGGTATTCGCTAGAAGTATAAGATGAGAAGAAATTCAGATAATTGTTGATAGAGCTGTTATGCACTGGAGGAGAAAAACAAAACGTTGTCACTGATTTGGTCAGAATTCAGCAGTCACGAATTAAAGTTATACGTTATTATCATTCTCTAAAAGTTATAGTTCCGCCCACCATTTAATCTCGACAATGCAGCAGCAGCATGCCTGTGTCGAGCCGCGTCAATCAATGTCTCACTGTCGGCAATACTTTAGAAAATAATCCTCAGTCAGTGTTAAATCTGCAGTGGATCAGCGAGTACCACCATGCCGAAAACAAAAAATTTTGATGTGTGAAGTTACGGAATTACGCAAATAATATTGGAGGAGTATTTTAGTAAAGTCAAAACAGTTTCTTTCTTTAAATTTTGAGAAATTAGAGTGACTTCAACAAAACGATTTAAATTTTAATTTTCTAGTGGTGCAGTGAGTGAACGGAAGCAAATTATGCTTTCTACCTGATGTGTAACTGAGCAAGTTTTCATGTACAGTAAATTTAAATATTTGGTCATATTTACATGTTTTTAAGGTCATAATTGCAGATGTAATCTTGGTTGTCCGGGTTGAACCGCATCAATTTGTGGAAATCTAACGTTTCGGCCATCATTTTGTGGCCTTCTTCAGAATACTGCAACTCTGAAGAAGGACACAAAATGATGGCCGAAACGTTAGGTTTAGACAAATTGACGCGGTTCAAGCCGGACAACTAAGATCACATCTGCAACGACCGCGGAAGTGTGTACACCCACGTCATATTAGCACTCTGTTTTTTTTTTTTTTTTTTTTCTTAAATATCCGAACCCTGCAATCCTACAATCTTTCTCCCGTTATACTTAACCAAAATCGATAAATGAGGTATCATTTTAAAGATTATTATTATTGAAGCTAAATCAATCCTTCGTTCTTACATCTTTTTAAGATGTCTGTCACTTTAGTTATTGAACGAATGTGCATGGCCCTTTTCCTATCTCTTCTTTAAAGATTATGTTATCTAATTTGGGAACACATTTAATTATGGAATTTATCTAAATTCAGTCCGTAAATGACAAAATTGTGAACGATCAAGGTTACATATATGCGACAGTTTAGAGCCAAACTGCTACTTTTCACAGGCGTCGATGAGGAGTCGTCGCATTACCTCTAGATAGCAGCACCAATAGCACACAGATGTTGTGTATGTTCTCTGCAGTAAGTAGCTCTTCGGGTTAATTTTTTCTGTAAAGGGAACATTTCATAATTTCTAATTGTTTTGTAAGACATTGTAAGTGTTTTGCCATATACCTTTTACAGTTGATTCCCATTCTACTTCAAATGACCAACCTCAATATTTGTCGTGTATCATTACCACGTTACCACATAGTAAAACTGTAGATACGTTGGGTCTGCACATTAAATTTACTTCAAAAACAGTAATTACAACACACAGTACTAATTACGTTGATGCCATAGCAGTAAAACTGTAAATTACATTCAATATGTCAACACGTCAACTTGGAACCCGATATTTAAACGTAAAAATATTTAAATATGTGTGTGTTACTTGTCATAAATACCAATAACAATAAAGCGGGCAACAGCATACACGACTTCAACAAGTTATATGTAACAACAAAAGAGATAAACAAGAGAGGGAAATAATATTTAATTAAAATTGCAATGGAGCGCATGCTCCGGTGGCAATTTCCCTACACACCCATCTTCCCCCTTTTCCTGCATCCTCCTACAATTACCCCCCACAAATTTTAACTTTAAATTCTTTCAACGTTTTTTTGGTAAATTATTCATAATTTCTCTCGGTAACTGACACCCTTACCTAAAAAAGAGAATCTTCGTACACCCTTGTGCCTGAAATCAAGTGCCAGCTTGTGGTCATGGTCATCTTTTCACTTACATGCACCTCTATTAATTTTACCACCATATCTTTCCATGTTTCATCATCAACATAGCCCTTGTACATTCCCATGACTCTCTTCACCCTCCTTCTATCCTCCGACGAATCCCAGTCGAGCTCCTTTATCATATTAATTACCGATTGTGTTTTGTGGAATTCTGACATCTCTTCTCTGCATCCCCTCCAACTCCTGTATTTGACACCCAAAATGTGGGTCCCATACTACATTACGATATTCCAGCAGTGGTCTGAACAAAGTTCTGTACCCCAGTTCCCTTACTTCTCTAGTGCATCACTCTTTCCAAAAGGTAAAGGATTTTGAATCCTTTCCCTACTACCAGTCCAATGTGTCCTGCCCAGTTAAGTCTGATATAAAATGTTATGCCGAGGTGTTTACATTTCGAGTCTTCAATAAGTAGCTCCTTCCCCAGTTTATAATCAGAATCAACCTTTAGTTTTTTATCTGTGTACCTAATAAGCTGACTCTTCTTTCCATTTATCGCCATCCCACGTTGACTCACCCAGCTAGTTATCCTATCTAGATCACCCTGCAGCTTTCAACAGTTTGTATTGTTTTGGTCCTTTTATAGAACATTATATCATAACGACGGAAAACCAAATTCAGGATGGTGCACCGAATCATAGGACGTATCCTGACAGCTAGCGACTCCCGAAGAAAATACCCGTATGAGAAAAATAACCGAATCACAGGATATAATTACTATCCTGACCGGCTCGCGAAGCAATTGTCGTAGGGGCCAAATCTCCGAAAAAAATGACATCTCTCTTTCACTTTTTTTGAAGTTTAATTTCTCCCAGCTGAAGGTTTAACACCCGTCCTCCCGAATGTTAGGTAGGAGGGAAAATTCGTACTCTTTCTAACTAGGTACAAGAAGAGCATCTCTTTTATTTTAGGTTTCATTCCTCGCAGGTAAAGCTTGGGAGGCGGGCTTTTAGAGGGTCTAGGGGACCATTTTCAGTCAACTTAACCTAGAGGGATTTTCTTTGTTTTCTGAACATATTCTATTGTGTTTCTCCCGTCTATTTAATAGTCTTGAGTTGCATTTTATTTTATATATTATCTTCGATCTTCCTAAAATCAGTTCTTTTTTTATATTCATTTTCAACCTAACTGTACTACGGTGAGCGAAGGTGGATGGAAGTCGGCCGTGGCCTTGTAGGAACTATCCCAGCATTCGCCTTGAGTTACAGAGGAAAACCACGAAAAAACCCAGTCAGGATGGCCGGACGGGGTTTGACCCCCGTCCTTCCGAATGTTAGGTTGAAGGGCGAATCAGCCCTGCTACCTAAAGAAAGAAGAGCATCTTGGGATGATTACTATTATAGTCCAATTTGTAATATTCTAGCTGCCAACTACATGACAGAAGGACATCTCAAACGATGTTAGAAACAGATACGCTTGGGACTTGGGTTCCGGGGTGTTATCTGGGCTTCACGGCGTGATGCAGTTAAGGAGGTAACGAATGCAATCAGGCGCGACACAGATTTCACGGCCCGCCTCGGTCGGGTTTCGGTAATTAAGTCTCTACAATGAGTCGCCGAGTCATCAAGTCTCGCTGCTACCCACCCTCGCCGTCTCGCGACCCTCCCAGGCGCTCCCAGATCGAATTTATTAGGCTTTTGAATATCGCTCTCACGGAGCGGAAATTCAATCAAGTAATTTGAATGCGGGGCTTCCCCGGCGCTTTTCAAACAGGAAATGGTTTGGAGCGCTGTTGTGTGTTTATCGTCCGCTGATACTCCCCTGTGCTCTGTCCGTATCACACTCGACAAGTTACACACACTATGTTTCCGTAGGTCAGACAACTCTAACAACGGGACAGAGGGGAAAATGAATCTGTCGACGCCTCGCTACAAGAAACTGCTTCTTCCACGCGTTTCGTTACCCCCTCTGTATGGTCTCATATGGTATATCCATCATGGACTGTGTTCTTGTTTCTCTTTCAATAACGTCTTCATCCTCTCGCTTCACCTCTCCAGTTTTTCTTCTGAGAATTTGAGTACCCTCTCTCTTCTCATGTCTTCCTATAAATGATACTCTGTCCTGTTCTCGTAGCATTTTCTGCCATTTTCTCTGATACATTATATATATTACATAGTGCGTACTTTAGGAAAAAGTAGTAATGAAAAATAGAGTTAAAAATGAAAGAAGCATTACAGTTAACAAGAAGCATATACGATTAAAAAAAAATACTATCCTGGGGTACAAAACAAATGCACTATCAAGCAGTAGTCAGACCAGAGGAGTAAATGGAGTGGAGAAAAGCAGCAAAATCACTTAAACTGAACAGAAATGGAGATCTTGAAACAATACAAAAACTCGAGAAAACAATGTTAAGTAAAATACTAGGACTTAAATTCAATAGTGATTATGGATACAAATTAAGATCAAACAAAGTAATATATTATAATACTGAAAAACGAGTAAACATAATTAGAACAAGGAGACCAATTTTTGGGAACATACACAGAATGAAAAACGAAAGATTAAGAAAACAGCTGTCAATCCAAACACACGATGTTGCAGGAAATAGAAAAAGATGCAAAAAAATGACGACATCAACAGTACATCGCAGAACACGTTTCAGAGAGGAAACTCAAAAAACAGATTTTCAAGAAAGAAGGAAAAAATCAGTAGACACAGGAAGAGAATGATAAAGGAACTATGTGCAAAAAGATGATTGAAGGCAATTAAGCATAAACATAGTTCATTTATCGCACCGTCTAAAAGGGTTACTTGAAGAAATAAGAAGAGACTTGAATAACATTTCTAAATATTCAACTCCGCTAACTTTTCTCTTTCTTACAGTTCGCTCTTCCCGGTTAGCCTATTACTTTTACAGTTTACAACCTTCAAAAGATACTTTGTTACTCCGTCCAGCGATTCTCACCACCAGCAGAGTATAACAAATACCTTGACATATAAAAAAATATCGATTAAACAACTTTAACATAAAATTAGAGGAATGAAATGTATTGCATTTTATGTTCATTTGGTTGGTAGCATTCCTAGTTATGTGTCTAGGAGATTTTGTAATATAGAGTAGTGTATTAAAACAGACAGAAGCCAATAACTTTGCCGCAACAATTGAATCACTATTTGCTACATGTTTCCCTGAATACCTCAAACAAATGGTCCTAAAACTTTCAAGTTGTTTTAAGATACATTTTTTTGTTTTTTGACATTGTTTATTTTCTTCCAGAGCGTCTTCAGGGCTTATTCGCCATTTCTTTACTTAGACATCTCAGCTATTTCGTCTAAATGTGCAGATCTCCGACGTTACTGAATTTATGTCTTAATATTTCTGCACACTTTTTTATACCATCTTTTATTTATTATACGAACTACTTCTATTTTTCATCTGAACTTACACTTTTTGACACAGTGTTGCGTACTGAACCTATTAAAAAAATGTTTCGTAGCACCTTACAGGTGCTGTCGGAAATGTCTCTTATCAGCGTAAGGGGGCTAAGTACTGTAACACAACGATAAGAGTACCCAAGTGCGCTCGGTAGCTAGAGTGTAGGCGAAGCTTTGTGCGCATTCCTCCATTGTTTACAGCGTCGCTTAAACTGAACTATCATTGTCAAGTGCTTATTTGAACTGATTTGAATTTTTAATTGTCATGGAGCGCATGCTTCGGTGGCATTTTCCCTTCTCATCTAATTGCACCTTTATTATTTTTTCTTTCCCCTTTTAATTTTAGCCATCTACGGGATACGATTACTCAACTTCAATTCCTCTTCTGAGTTTTCTTCCTCCGTCGCCAGCACTCCTTCATTCCCTGACTCACTTTAGCATTTTCTTACTCTGAGAATACCCACATGTTCCTGATTGGTTTTTCTTCAGTCAGATCCCATACCTCCGTAATTTTTTCTCTGAACTTTTCCCTGCCTTCGAGGTCTTCCACCTGAATTCCACACCTTCTCAAACTTCCTTCACTCATAGAACTTAAGTTTTGTCGTTCTCTTGAAATTTGATTTTTATTTTTTTATTTTTTTGCCTTTCTTTCTGGTTCCATTCTCTTGATAAGGCCATAGAAAGTTAATCTCCTTTTCTTAATTGTGGTTGATATATTTTAAAACTTATTTTATAATTTCTAGTTCGATTTCAAACGGAACTTTAATTCTTAACTTTATCCATAATAAATGGATTTAGGAAAGCCTGTAACTGTTTTCAATTGACAAGTAAACAAATAATTTTACTGCAACACAGTAACTTTTGATGATGTTTTATTACGCTTTGCGTGACGCGTTTCTAGAACTGATTCTCATTATCAAACGCAATATTAATACTTTATTAATAAATTCGCTTCATGCCACTTTTTTTGTTCACAAGATCTTCCTCAGAAACTTTCTTTTCTATTTCCGACAGTCCCTTTCTGGCTAGTGTTTGTGCTGCGTGTAAACATTCTCGCTTCACAACCGTACTATAGTGCTTGTATTTCGCCTGATGGGACAGTAATTTCGATTTGAATGTGTTTTGACATATCCTGAAAGCTGTTTCCATCTTTTGCGCCCTATCTTCAACTGCAGACTTTTCACTAGCAATGGGAATCAAAATTTCACTAAGGTATTTGAATTTCTGTGTTCTTTTAATATCACCATATTTAGTCCTCCTTGTTCAAGTCTGGCCTTCATGTTCATGTATTCCGTTTTCTCAAATGATATATATAGTCCCGTTTTCTCAGCTGTTTCTTTCAAGTCATCTATCTGTATGACTCAAGATCTCTTGCAAAGAACACAATGTCATCCGCTAAAGCGAGACATTTAAATGTCAAGCCATTTTTCTGCTGTCCTCGTCTAATTCCGTTTCCGACGTTTCAATGACACGTCACTTTCCGCAATTCTCCTATAACCTTTTCCAAGACGCAGTTCTTATTAATTTTTTATTATTACCTTAGATACTTTAAATGTTAAATTTCTTCACTCATCTACTTTTGCCATTTACGAATTTTAATTTTAAATTCCTTCAGCATTTTTGATAAATTATTCCCTTGGTAATTTATTCCAGTCCCTGACACGATTAGTCATAAAAGAAAGTTTTACCACTGCCTCATGCATGAAATCGAGTGCCAGCTTGCGTTCATGGTTATCTATTCCTTTCCAGGCAATACTCATAATTTTTCGACCAGCACTTTCTTCCTCGTCTCTCCCAGTCCTTCTCCTTCACCATATTTGTTACTGACTGGATCCTGTGGTAGTTTCAACAAACAAATCCTGCTGCTCTTCTTTGCAATCCGTCCAACTCCGTAATTCTAAACCCACAATACAAGTTCCAAAATATACAACCATTTCAACCAATGGTCTGATCGAAGTTTCGCAACCCAGTTCCCTCACTTCTCTGTACATCCTTTCATCACCTTTTCTAGTAAAAGAAGAATTTTGTAATCTTTATTATCAAATGTTATGACTAGATTTTTACACTTCAATTGTTCGACAAGCATTTCTGTTCCCGCACTAGAGTCATAAATAATGATTTTCCTTTTATCTGTGTACGTAATAACTAATTCTTTTCAATCAATGCATTTATTTGAAAAGCGTGTTTTCTTACAACTAATAATAAATCCATAGTGATATAGATCCAGTACTATACGGAAATATTATACATGGCTAAGTTTAACGCACGTCAAAAAATACGTGTATCATTTATGATGGTAGCAGGAATTTATTCTGGAAAGGCTTGTAAGGAAAAACGAGTGACGATCGTTTTAATGACATTTTTCGTGATATCAGTGCCTTACTCCGGTTGGATTATTGGAGTAGGATTATTTTTTTTTAATAAATGAATTTTACTTTAAATGACAGATAGTATAATTTCAAAAACGTATAACTGTTATTTATTTAATTGATATATTTTGCGAGATTACGTATGTTTCGTGTAAACTTTCTCTGAGTATTTAATTAACTTCATTGTTTCTTATCATCTGGCAAAAACATTCTTAGATTATGTTTTAACCTAGTACTTATAACTGATACATATAACATAATGCAAACATGGAATACTCTTCTCCTTACATGAATTCCTGCATCTAGTTGTCGTAAATAAACAAAAAGCAACATGTAAATTGAAATGAACGTTGAAACGTATGTTTGCCTGGCGTTATTATTATTATTATTATTATTATTATTTTATCTTTTACCTAGCATCGCAATCACATTTTCTTTTAACACTGTAAGCGCAATTCAATTATTTATTTGATACGTACACTTCCTTTAACAGTATATGCGCAAACAAAGTCAGTTCAGCTATTCAATTGAATTTAGCTGATAGCCAGGCAGCGCTATTGTGGCAGGCAGAGTAACTAACTATTCGGCCATTATCGAGGTTCGCCGAAATTTTCCGTTCCATGGATATGAGTGAGCAGTCTCCAGACAACGCATTTTATTAAGGAGGATGATGTACAAGAGTGTTCTCCTCTAACTTCCTTGTAAGTGCTTTTAAATATATAAAAACTCGCGCAATCTCGTCGGTTTGCAAACAAGATTCTTCAAGATGCGGCATATTTCTTTACCGTATCGATCGTTTATAAAGTTCTGTTCCCCCTTTGAGGTCTCTATGACGTAATTCGAGATTAACTTTGGCGCTGCGAGAATATTGAGAGATCATTGGGCGTTAAGAGGCCATTTTCTTAACAGACTCCCATCGATTTTGATTCCCGGGCGGCGCAGAGGCAAATCCTTTTAATGTCCTCCCGGGAGGAGAGACTCCCGTGCTGAATGCAAATCGGGATAATCCATTACGCGAGGAACTTAATGCAAACTACACAGTATCAGCACGACATTACATCCAGCCTGGGGGGCCACGTCTCCTCCTTAAGCATTCTTTTCAAGTTTTGCAGCAATCTCCGCAGGCTTTATTGACGTCATTAAACTGATGAGCAGAGATTTGCAAACATGTCTCAAGAACAACGCCAAGGGGGCAGATATTTCACTCTGTATCTTTTGTATTTTGTCCGCATATATATTAATACGCTAAGCGAAAACTTATATTACATTTTTAAGAATATTGCGCACACGGAGAAGTGGATTTGGCATAGTTAAAGATCATATGGAGAAGAAGTGAAGGAAGCTAAAATCTATATATAATATGCGTTACAAATACATTAAATTAAGTAAAATTAAACGCTCGCTCGCCTACGTAGTTCGCTCAGATGGCTGGTAGATGGCGCAACTAGAGGCCTTACTTTGTCTTATTTGGTGAAACATAAAAGTCGAAATTAATCTCTGAACTTATATAGAAGCAAGAAACAACATTTCGAGGGCTGGTAGATAGCCCAGCTAGCGGCCAGAATATTGGACGAACGGAGGAACTTAAAGAAATACAGAAAGCTAAAATTATATATAATATATTTTACAAACCTTGGAATCGATATAAGCAGTCAGAGATAATCGATTGCTTCAGTTGTAAACAAATGCGCAGTTTGTCTCTGCTTTGCGACATGGGCTGCGAAGAACGAATTTCCCGTAAACCTTTCAACCTGACCATGATCACTATGACAAAACGAACCAATTTAGGTTGATATGATCACTGTACCGATAATTTTTGTGTCATTTTTACAGTACTGCTAACATTTCGCGGTTGCGGTGCATCCCATATTTCGGCATTTTTAATTTAATTCGTGGCGACTTTTCCGGAATAGGAGAGAGCTAAACGTGAAGAGGACGCTATAAGGAAACAGTTAATCCAAATTTCAACAGGTCACTAACAGTTTTTCACTGGTGGAGAATATCCCACCCCCCCACCCAAAAACATAATAAGCATAGTTAATACATGTTACAAATAGATTATTGAAATAAAAAATTAATTTGCGAACGTGTGTGTGCAAGTGAAATAATATCAGAGCCAACGTTCTTACGTGAATTGCCCGCATTGAGACACTCTGTGGTCTTTGGTAAAACGAAAGACTCGGATAATGTAGAGATTAATGTTTGAAGTTATGAAAGGAATACTTTGAAAAGGAATGTAGCGAATCTGCCAGATACTGTATGGTCATTTGATTATTTAAAATATTAAACTTTTGTTAAGTGTCTTTTGATTTTCAATTTCAGTAATTTCATTAGAGAGAGAGACAAGAAATAAGGAATATTTATTTGCGTGAAATTCAAAATGATAATAGACCATATGTAAATAGCGAACACACAAAATGACGAAATTATTTTGATAGATACATTTAAATGCGCATTTTTCATAAAGCTAAAGCAGTTTTCCGGCCTTAAGTCAAAATGAATATTTTGAATTCAAATGAACCATCCATAAATACATTTCATCATTTGCTATGGTTAGATTAGAAGCTAAAATTTAGCATACAGTCACGCGTGGAGTGTATCGTTTTAATTTTATAGGTAATGCAGATAATTACTAAATTATTACTCTTTCATGAAAGAAACTAAACAACTTAATGAATTACGGTCGAATTTCGATCGCTGGGCGATCACTAGGACGAGTTAAAGCGTTTACAAATGAAAGCAATAGGTTTTTTTCTAAATTAAAATTACTGTAGAACACAGCGAGGAGGTTATACTATAAAGCAGCTGGGTAGGAAGTGGGTGAAGGGAATACTGGATGTGTATTAGGCATATTTCCGATGAAGGTTTGGGCAAAGTATTACTAACAGCGTGTGGAAGGGAAAAGACGACAGTTACGATAAAAGCCATTTAATTCTAGAGATAATGCAAAACTAAATTTATAGAGTAGACAGACAAGGACTGAAAAAAATATCGATGGAGATGGTGAAAAATTTACATTCCCCAAAAGCAAGCCTTGAAAAATAGAGCAAGCCTCACAGTTGTTTAGTCTACACTTTACAATGTGTATTCACTTCCCTTTCAGCAAGAGATTGGTTCCTCTCGGTATTACGAATCGTTGATTTAAAGTAACAAATTTTGGAGACTGGCCATTTTGCAACTGATACTTAGGCATCCATTAATGCTTTTACTGTTGTTGTTGTAAGACTCTACTACTTATTCCTGATTTAGAAAGACTTTATATTATTCTCCTAGTATTACTTCAGTATATTGAGATGAAATATTAATAGACATATAGTAACTCCTAACTGTTTCTTTAAAATGGTCGGAACGAAGTCAACAGTCCAATCTAAGTTTTTTTATATCGCAGACAGTGTTGGAACTAGTACTGATCCTTGAGGCAAGCCGCTGCTCAGTATTGTTTCCATGCACTACTCAAAAGTGTCTGCCTGACAGCATATTTTTGATTAGTGTAAATATGGTTTGGCATAGGACCGCCTCAATAAAGTAGTTAGCTGCAACACTAGGTATTTTGGATGAGAAGCTTGCTTATTCACTTGGAACGATAAGATTTTTTGTGGGCCTTTTCTGTTTGAAATGACCATTCGTACGAGTATATAGGAGTACTACAGGTCTTTAGTTAGCTGTTTGATGATTTGCTTCTTTATTTAAAAAATTTTTTTTAAAAAAACCACACAATTTCAGCAATATTTTACCACATAATCAATAAATTAGTCTATTTTGCTTATTTTCTGTTCTTAATGCAATAGTCTTCTGGCAGAATTTCAACTAACAGCGATAAAGTATTCAGAGCTGAGAAGCAACTAATAATATTCATTTGTGGCTTTAGAGTAGAACTTCCTGCAGGGAACTGTTCAAGAAATTAGGAATTGTAACATTTGTGGCCGAATATATATACACATTAATGTCCTTTGTAGTCACCAATACACTGTATTTTAAACAAATAGTAAAATAAACAATTATGGCACTAAGTGTAAAAATGATCCTCACAGGGATTAAAAGCCGGTGTAATTTGTTCAAAAAGAGATCAAATATTCTGGGATATGTATCTTCAACAAGCTTCCAATGCATCTTAAATGTCTGGCAGGGGGTAAAATTAAATTCAGGAAAAAACTTAAACGCAGTTCTTACTAGAAATGATCATATTATTCTCCAACAGTGTGTTTTCTGGTATATACATTTCGATAAGTATTTGGTTCTATGCAATAACCACTGGAATAATCCATTTTTTTTATTTATTTTTCCGTGTGCAATATAACAGCATTACAAAACAAGACAACGCATCGGCCAAAGATAATAAGTACCACCATATGAATATTTCGGCGATTATAACCTTCAGTTAACTTGTGACTCATACAAAACTAAAACTAACTCGTCTCCGCTATTCGCTTTGTACCGATGTTACAGAAATTTGCAGAATAATTCAAAGAGAACCGACCGACTTTCCTCGAATTAAACAATTAAAATCACATTAAAACAATCAGAATTCGGACAAAATCATTCACAATCATCATGAAACACACGGAAATGAAAATTGAAGATACTTACAGCAATATTTAAATTATCAACATAAGCTAGTCCAAAGAGTTGAGAATCGTCCTCCAAACATCTTGGGTCATACAGCACTTACAATTACAAGCTTTTAATCAATGTTTCATGAATAATGCTGTCCTTTAACGTGTTAAATAGCATTTATATAGTTTCTCAACATAAAACAACGTTCATTTACACAAATTCACAATAAATTTCACAAAAAATATACAAAACCATAATTAATCAGCTCCCAGCTTGCTACAAATAATTCTTAAAATACAATTTCTTTAAAGAGCTGGGTTTGAGGGCCGTTATAATTTTTTTCTTAATACAATTATTTTCCCTGACTCACAGTCATTCTACATTGTATTGTATAAGACAGCAATTATTTCTTCTAGCTTAAATGCACTGCCCTACTAATGTAACGTTGAGTCGGCTTGTTAGTTACAAAGTTAATGAACTAAAGGTTAATTATGATTGTAGGGTGGGGTTAGAATTGATTGTTGAAGGCTTGAAGTAAAAATATCTTCGCATAGCGTTGGACAATAAACTCAACTGAGCAGAGCACATCGGGCAGGTCGTAGGAAAAGATTACAAAAACTTTCATTTACTGGAGAGGCTTATAAGAGGATGTACCAGAGAAGTTAGGGAACTGAATTACAAAAGTTTGGCCAGACCATTGGCTGAATATGGTGGTGTAGTTTGGGACCCATATTTTGGTTATCAAAGACAGGAGTTGGAAGGTGTGAAAAAAAAGAGCAGCTAGATTTGATTGTGGAAATTATCGCAGGACCCAGTTAGTAACTGATATGATAAAGCAGTTGGATTGTGAGCCATTGGAGGAAAGGAAGAGGATGAAGAGAGTGCTGGGAATGTACAGGGCATATGTTGGTGATGGGGCTTGGAGGGATGTTAGTCAAAAAAATTGGAAATAGTGCATAGAAGGGGAAAGGCGACCATGACCACAAGCGGGCACTCAATTTCATGCATAATGGAGTGGAAAATTTTCTTTTGTTGGTAAGGGTGTCAAGGAATGGAACAAATTACCAAGTGAAGTTATGAATAATTTACCAAAAACGCTTAAGGAATTTAAAATTAAGATTTGTATATCGGAAAAGTGAATGCGGGAGGAATTTAACACTCCAACTATAAAAGGAAATTTTTTAATGAAAATAATATAAAATGGGGTAATTATATGACTAGAGGAATTGCCAGCGGAGCGTTATCTCTATCGCAATTAATAATAATAATAATCATCATCATCATCATCGTTGTTTCACTTCCATCCGACGTTTAGCGATATTTCGTCACGATAAAACACACACGTAAGTATCAGCCAGAGACGAGATGCGTATCCGTTTTAGTCGAGTGTGAAATGAATGTAGATGCGGGCGCGTTGGTGGTAAGTGTAGTGGAAGTGTGTGGTAAACACGTGAGCTGCTGATGAAGGCTGTTCGCAGGCGGCGCAGCTAAAAGGCGAGGCGGATGGGAGCGCGGGGCTTTGTTTTTAACGGTCCTTAACATTCAGATCGCTGCCATCAGCAGCGGCAGACAATGGCCACTCCAGCTGATGAAACCACGCGCCCCGGGCGTCGAGAGGAGGGGAACCACAGGGATCCGTGTGAGGACCGCTGCTACTGGAAACGGACAACACAGGCTCACGTGGTGTCTACAGGGAAATAAATAGTGAATATATACGAGAGTGACATTCTACCCCTAAACTGAAACCCTCTGGCCTACCATTCTGGAGGACGAGGGTTCAAATCCCAGGCGGCACAGATTTCGATTTTCCATTGCTTTCCGAAGTCGCTGCAGATGAACGCCATGATGGTTCCTACAAAAGGCTATGCCAAAATTCCATCCCTTCCCTTGCATCCATCCAATTCCGTTAAAGGCTTACAAATCGATGAGGCCTAAAGGTCAAAAGAAAAAAATGTATTTGTTCATCTTTCTTTTTTTTTTTCACTTGTCTGTCATCAGTATTTCGGCTGTTTTGATGCAATCCTCCATCCCTTCCAATCTTCAGGTAACCTCTTTATCTCAGCATACCCCTTACACCCTAGGTCTTCAGTTATCTGCTACATATTGTCTAATCTCTGTCTTCCTCGGCAGTTCTTACCTTCGACTGTTCCCTCCACTAACAAATTAACCGATCCTGCATGTCTCAAAATATGACCTACCATTCTGGCTTTTCTTTCTGTAAGCCTCTTCCACAAAATTATTTTCTCACCCATCGTTTCCAAAACTCGTTCATTTCGTACTTTATCTGTCCACATAATTTTCAGAATCCTTTATTGCACCACATTTCAAATGTTTTAATTTTCTTTCTTTCTGGTATTCATAAAGTCCATGCTTCGCTACCGTAAAGTGCTGTACTCCTCACAGACAGTTCTTTCTAAGTCCTAGATCAATATATGAAGCTAAAAGATTCCTCTTTTTCATGAAGTATCTTTTTGCTATTGCCATTCTCCTTTTAACAACATTCCTACTTCGGCCATTGGTTATAATTTCATTTTCTAAGTTGTAGAAATCACTTACTTCTTCTATTGCATTTGATCCTATTTTTATTTTTAATCTGATTGATATCATTTCTCTTACATTTCATCATTTTTCTTGCTTTGATTTATATTTAATCGAAACTCTTCCTTCAGTATTTTGTTCACGCCATTCAGTAACTTCTCAATATTCTTGGTCTGTTCTGCTATCAAGACAATGTTAACAGCAAATCATAACATACACATTTTTTCTCCCTGAACACCTATTCCATATGCAAATTTTTATTTCACTTTCTTTACTACTTCTTCTACATACAAGTTGAATATTACAACCTTGTCTCACACCCTTTTTAACTGATGCTTGCTTCTCATTATTCTCTACTTTTATTACAGTAACCTGATTCTTATATAGTTTATAAAGTATTCTGTTATCTCGATATTTTAGACTTGACTTCTTTAAAATTTTGAACATCTTTTTAAATTTAACATTCACAAAAGCTTTTTTCTGAATCAATTTGTTCTACGTACATCCAAAAAACATTTTCACACAAAAAATTCTATGATTTTATTTATCTCTTATATTGCCCTCCCTGTTTTCTTCCTTTCGTTTTGTTTATACGAGTATTTTACCGCGTAACGAAACTCTAAAACGATGTATGTCTTCACAGATTAAAATTTAAGACGTATCGATAAAGACTATTGTAACCCTCCCCCCTTTTCGCAGAGCAACTAGTTGATTTCTGAGACAGTACCCACTCTCCACCACATACAAAAACACACGTATCATACAGGACACAGGACACAGGTTACACATTTCGCAAACAGATCGAAACACAAACGTTCCCCCATTACGTCAGAGAGATAGGTTGATTGAGGAGATGTATTCCCAGAAATGTTCTTGAACAGGACACCACCCAGATAGATTGGGAAATGTTTTGTGTGTTCGCTGCTTCTTTTCAAAATTCATAATTTGATTCTGAGACTTGTAACTAACTTGCCACGATATGTAAAAATTATTGGAGTGGATGAGAAAGTGATTTGCTGAGTAGAAGAATTTTTAAAAGGTATAAAACAGGAAGTTAGGGTAGGAATGTAGTATCAAAAGAAGTGGAAGTAAAAATGGGTGTGCCACAGGGTAGCGTATTGGGACCATTGCTATTCATTATTCTAATGAATAATTGTGTCGATTGTTTACTATCTGAAATTAGATTGTTTGCAGATGACATAATGCTGTATAAAAGAATCAAAACGATAGAGGATTGTAAACAGTTGCAGTGTGATCTGGACAGGATATCTAATTGGGTTGGTAAACATGGGATGAAGATAAATGCAAATACGAGACAGCTTATTAGATACACAAATAAAAAACAAATGGTTAATTATGAATATAAGGTGGGGAAAGAATTGCTTGCTGAAGACTTGGCATTACATTTGATAGCAAGTTTAACTGGCAGGACACATTGGACAGATGGTAGGAAATTGTTTCAAAATTCTTGACTTGTTGGAGAGAGTGATGAGGGGATGTACGAGAGAAGTAAAGGAATTATGTTACAAAACTTTCGTCAGACCATTGCTCGAATATGGTAGTGTAGTATGGGACCCTCATTTTACGTATCAAATACAGGAATTGGAGAGGGTGCAAAAATGGGCTGCCTGATTTGTTTCTGGAAATTATCGCAGAATGCAATCTGTGACGGATATGATAAAGGAGCTGAAATGGGATTCATTCCAAGACAGGAGGAGGATGAGGAGGGTCATGGGAGTGTACAGGGCATATACTGGTGATGAGGCATGGAAAGATATTGCAGTAGGTATGAAAAGTAGTGCATGGAAGGGAAAAGATGACCATGACCACAAGCTAGCACACGATTTCAGGCACAAGGGTGTGGGAAGATTCTCGTTTTCAGGTAAGGATGTCAGGGATTGGAATGAGTTACCAAGAGAAATGATGAATAATTTACCGAAAACGTTGAAAGAATTTAAAGATAAAATTTGTAGAGGGCAATTGTAGGTGGCTGCAGGATAGGGGAAGATGGGGGTGTAGGGAAATTGCCACCGGAGCCTGTGCTCCATTGCAATTAAATTAAATTAAAAAAAAAAAGCCAAATGTAACTACCTAAATGTAATAGACGTAAACTTGCAGAGTGAAAAAAATAAAAAGAAGTTACTTACTTTACTTGCATGTAACTTTTAACAATATAATAACTGATCGAACAATCCCTTTTGACAAATTCAAATTAAAAATCAACTGATGTCTTTCATCATGATATTCTAATTATTTTAGTTCGTTCTGCTATTTTCTTCACTTTGGGATACAATGCTCGTAACCTTTCTGTTTTGAAACATCCAAAGAGTCTCCTACCGCTGAGCAGTTAGTGTCAACATTAATCTTTGGTCGACATAGGCATCGTATAGCTGCTTTAAACTCGAAAGGCGAATGTACTGCACATAAATTATTAACATTAAATTTATGTAACACTCAGCTGAAAGATGTTAACTTATAGTTCGATTTAAAATATTCTAGGCTATTTGACTTCTTCTTCAAAATATTATACATGCCCTAACTAAACGGTTAAATTTCGCAGTTGGTACAATCTTGATTTCTGTGCGTGCTAGAATCTTGCTCGAAATTTCAATTAAAGAAATTTGTACCAATTCGATAGAACTTCCGTTTGAATTCACACTCCATATTTTTAAATTTTCGCAATTTTTTGAGCAATGTGCTTCGTGGTGGGAACAAATTGGGTCAAAGCACTTACACGCATTGTCTTTAATTTAATTCATTTTAATTGTGATGGAGCGCAAACTCCCATGGCAAATTCTCTACACATCAATTATTTTCCATTCTTCTCCTCTCTCTCTCTCTCTCTCTCTCTTCCCCCTTTAAAAATTTTAATTTCAAATTTTTTCATCATTTTTGGTAAATTATTCTTTCCTTGGTAATTTATTGCGATCTCTGACTCCGTTATCTACAAAATAATATTTTCCCACTCTGAAATCGATTGCTAGATTGTTGTCTTGTTCATCTTTTCCTTTCCTCTCCTAATTCTTCCACCTACATCTTTCGCCTAGTCAGCAATAGATGACTTGTATACTTCTATGACTCTCTTCACATTCCTCCTGTTTTTGAATAAATCCCTTTCCAGCTCCTTTATCATATCAGTTACTGATTTTGTTCTGCAGTAATTTCCAGAGACAAATCCAACATCCTTTCTTTGCACCCCCTGCAACCAAAAATATTGCTCTACACTACACCACTACATATCCTGTAACAACGGTCTGAGGAAACTTTTGTCAAAAAATTCCATTATATGTATAACATATCACGTCATCTTTCCATGGTGGCTCAGTGGTTAAGGCGTCTGACTGGAGATCAAAAGGTCCGCGGTTCGAATCCCTGTCTCGGCGGTGATTTTCATAGGCACTTAACCCGTCTTTCACCTCTGGCACAGATTGATGTGGAATGTGAAGTACGCCAGACGGTACCGTGGTTCGGATTCTACGTTAAACTGTAGGTCCCCTGTATCTGGCAGGATTGCCAGGCTAGGTTAAGGCGGCTACGACAGAGGCGGAATGCGAAGCCAGTAGAAACCCTGTCACCAGGTCATTACAGCCACACTGAATTATTGTTATTATTATCACTCCAACAAGTACAGGGTTATGAAATTTTTTTGTCCTACCTGTCCAATGTGTCCTGCCCAGTTGATTTTGTTACCAAATGTAGTGCCAAGGTATTTAGACTTCAGGCCTTCATCAAGAAATTCCTAGTCTATCGTATAATCGTAAGCAACTTTATTTTTTTATGTGTGTATCTGATAAGCTAATTCTTTTTTGCATGTATCTTCATTTCACGTTGCCCTAACCAGCTAGCTATCTTGTCCAGATCACCCTGCAGCTGTTCAATCTTCTCCCGTTTCTATCTTATTATATTACTACATGCCTTCTGCAAACAACCTTTAATTTTCACTGTAAACCATTAGCATAATGATTCATTTGAACAACGAACGCAGCAATATCATCTGTAACAAATCCGATGATACTTGGTTTAAATCAAACTTTCGACTTTTAGGCTTGCTTTTGCGTGATTGCAAACAGTCTGTGTCGTGATGGGCAAATGTCGCGTCGGAGACCTCACGCGCTGTTGAATGTTTAACACATTGCTCCGGTGTCACACGGGATTGCGTAATGCACCAACAGCGCGGCACCTCCCCCTAATGACTCGGCCGTCGACACAAGCCTGCAGGCGGATTAGACGTCTCGGGATTGTGTTTCGTAAGACATTGTCTCCCCTCATTTCGAGACGACTCAACTGGCCTCGTTTGTCAGAGTCTCAACGCCCGCGTCAGCAAGTCTGACGCGCAAACACTCGCCAGGGGGTGAATCATAAACCCCCTCCCCCCCCCTCTCTCCACAGCGCAGCGCAGCATCTCACTTTATAATGTGACAAGAATCAAACACGCCGAGAGAGCTCTCCGCATATTGTTCACCACGAAATATCCTCGCGTATTCCACCCAGCGTTGTTGTAAAACACAAATTTCCGGTCAGCCTTGTACCGGTGCACGACTGTCATCTTTGTTAAACAGTAGCGGGATTCCATCTTAACGGTGGCACCATGGATTCTTATAGAACTCTACGAAACAAAAAGAAAGGAATGAATAATTTTTTTAGATATCTCGCTTACGGCCCCTACAGACGACTCGTTCCCGATCACGCTGTCCCGTTCCCGATTTCACTTTCCTCCCGTCGACAGTGTGTTGCATTTAGACGGCCCGTCGGCCGGTCCGATCTGATACTACCGTACTAGCGGCCTGCCACCACGCGTATATCCGTAGCTCTGAAATTTGTACGTTCCATTTAACAATAATTAAATTAGTTGGTTACAAATTTCGTTAATGTTCTAATATCTAAATTAAATATGTATGGCCCCGTATTTAACAAAACCACCAATTCTTGGTGTAACCCTGACTGTTTGACATCGTGCGAAAAGACTAGAAAAAAAGAAAAAGTCTTGTGCTAAGCAATGATATCTACAAAGACGTATGTTCAGTCACTTAGACTTGGATGGTGAAGACGTCCGCAATTTCCAGCGGATGACACCTGAAATGCCTCATTTCTCGCGTCATTATTATGATGCTCCTGTGAAGTTAGGGTTGCCAACCATACTGTATTATAAAGTATCATATTTTATTTTTGGCTTTATACTTTTTCTACGAATAAAGTATGCGAAAATAGTTTATTTCGAATAAAGTATACAACCTTTTTTTTTTTTTTTTTTTTTTTTTTTTTTTTTTTTTTTTTTTTTTTTTTTTTTTTTTTTTTTTTTTTTTTTTTTTTTAACAGTTTTAACGTCCCTTTTTAACAACGTGGTCTTTAGAGACGGGAAAGGATGGGGGCAAGGAATGGGAAGGAATTCGGCCATGGCCTTTTGAAGGAAGCATCCCGGCATTCACCTGGAGTGATTTGGGGAAACCATGGAAAACCCAAATCTGGATGCCCGGACGGGGATTCGAACCGCCGTCCTCCCGAATGCGAGGCCAGAACGCTATCCGTTACACCACCACTCTCGGTGTATACAACCAATGCAATTAAACGTACGTCTGCTAGTTTCACAACCTCCTACAAGTAAAAGTGCCTATCGGCCAGCGATTTTTTGTTCGCTAGCGTCTTTTGATCTTCGGAGTCGAGGCAATAATAGGCGGACCATTCATATTGTTGTACTCCAGTCGACTCGTGTCCCCTCGCCGTTATTTCTGAACGGAACCATAAAGTATGCGGAAACAATTTATTTTTGGTAAACTATGCAATTCAATTAATTTCCAAACGACATGTTAGTGCTTATGATGAATCGAAATAAATGCAAGTTGGTGGGAATGGAGAAACAGAGCGTCCATAAATTTAAAAATTAGTGTTTCTTTTTTTGTTATACTAGATATAGAATGTGGCTCCAGCTGTAACACTGAAATGAAACTAACAATTAATAGCTAGTCCAGAAAATATATGTATTTAAGACAATAAAAAACTACATTTTAATTTTTTCCTTTATATACCTTTTATTGTTCCTCTTAAAAGACAAATATACTTTGTCTTTACAGCAAAAACGTGACCAGGAACTCATTTTAGACAACCCGTTTTCAGGGCCGAAGGGGCGTGGCCACGATTTAGGGAGACCAGGTCGGGTCGTCTAAATGGGCCTTTAGTTCTGGAGATATCTTGACTGAAAGGTAATATGGTTAGGCATATAATTATGCAGTCTGCACCAGAAGGACAGTTAGCAGTGAATAGCTTTTAAATTTGCCACACCCGTTTTTGAGTAAATACTTTTCCAGAAAAAAAGTATGTGAAAGCAAAAAGAAACGTGCTTTAGACGTGACAGAAAAGTCACAGAATTAACAATACAGAACGACAACAATCTCTAATGGCCTAAGCGGGATATCAAAAGATTTTGTTCTTCAATTCAGTATTATCTTTGGCGTGAAAAATGTCAATGGAGATGATATGTCATTGGTAGCGGGAAATGACTAAGGGTAAAGAACGGGAAAGAATTCGGCAATGGTATTTGGACTGCCACCGGTTTTCACCCTCTCCCTTCTTCCATTTATTCACAACGCACAAACAACACTCCACACAAAACAATAGACACGTAGGACCGAAGTACAATTCCATCACAGGGGAAGGACAAGTGAAAACGAACTCAGATTCAAAATTTCCCAAGAAAAAGTACTCAGAAGTATCAGGAGAAGAACAAGAAATGTCAGACAAAAGGTAGAATAAAGCGCAGCCTTGAGTCACTTGAATGGAAATTCATTGCACTACACCATGCATTTCTGACCCTGTGGATCCGTCTTCAGGTCTCTGTTGTATTTACATTGGTTTTAGTTATGTCCTAATCGAGATATGTGTCCAGCAAAGTGTATTCCAGAAGTGATATGAAGCTGAGTGATCGATTTTATATACGTAATTACTGTGGAGTACTGCATTAGACATGATACGTCGCTTAAGGTACACATGTTTACAATTTAATTTTTTAATTTAATTTAATTGCAATGGAGCACACGCTCCGGTCACAATTTCACTACACACCCAACTTCCCCCTATCCTGCACCCACCTACATTTGCCCTCTATAAATTTCAACTTTAAATTCTTTTAACTTTTTCGGTAAGTTATTCATTATTCCCCGTGGTAACTCATTCCAATACCTGACACCCTTACCTAAAAAAGAAAATATTCCCACACCCTTGTAACCGAAATCGAGTGCCAGCTTGTGGTCATGGTCATCTTTTCCCTTCCATGAACTACTTTTCATACCTACTGCAATATCTTTCCATGCCTCATCGCCAGTATACGCTCTGTACACTCCCATGACCCTCCTCATCCTCCTCCTGTCTTGCAATGAATCCCATTCCAGCTCCTTTATCATAGCTGTCACTGATTGCATTCTGCGATAATTTCCAGAAACAAATCTAGCAGCCCTTCTTTGCACCCTCTCCAACTCCTGTATTTGATACTCAAAATGTGGGTCCCATACTACACTACCATATTCGAGCAATGGTCTCACCAAAGTTTTGTAACCTAATTCCTTTACTTCTCCCGTACATCCCCTCATCACTCTCTCCAACAAGTGCAGAATTTTGAAACCTTTTCCTACCAACTGTCCTGTGTGTCCTGCCCAGTTAAGTTTGTTATCAAAAGTAATTCCACGATATTTACATTTCAAGTCTTCAGCAAGCAATTCTTTCCCCACCTTATATTCATAATTAACCTTTTGTTTTTTATTTGTGTATCTAAATAGCTGACTCTTCTTTGCATTTATCTTCATCCCATGTTTACCAACCCAATTAGATATCCTGTCCAGATCACCCTGCAACTGTTAACAGTCCTCTATCGTTTTGATCCTTTTATACCGCATTATGTCATCTGCAAACAATATAATTTCAGATAGTAAACAATCAACACAATTATTCTTTAGAATAATGAATAACACACAACATAACAGTTTAGATAACAGTACAGTTTAAACATCTTTAAACTCGTCATTGTTAGTAACAGGAATTTGCAACTCCGAAAACATAAAATATCAGCAGAGCCCTGTAAATACTCAATGTAATACTTCAATAGCGAGTTATGGAAGTAAAAAATTATGTTGTTGCAAAACACGATTTTTATAAAATAGGTAAGTCAACGTTTTGGGTCAAGTATCAAAAAAGTGTATCCCAGGATGTCACAGGAAACCCTGTTCCAAGCACTTATTTGTGCGAAAGACAATTTTACGCTCTTGTGGCAATTTAAAAAAAAAAAAAAAAAAAAAAAAAAAAAAAAGCGAACTCGATATTACCAACGATGTAAGTTATGTAGCATCTTCTCATATCCAACTAACAATACGAAATCTTCTAAAAAGACACAAATTTTAAATGTTCTGAAAAAGTAAAAAATAAAAGATTACCAACTTTAAATTTACTGAAAAGAAGTAATAAAGAACAATAAATTAGTAGAAGAGATGATCTTGCATGTCTTTTTAGAAGATTCCGTATTGTTAGTTGGATATTAGAAGGTATAATCATTGAAAAAATAAATAATACTTGATTTCATACTTTCCTTTCTTAGCTTTTCAACCGTAAAATTGTAGCGGAGGAGGAAATTTTTCTTTTTGTCGGAAGGGGCAGTGGTAAGGAAAACCTTTGGGGCCTCTGAATTAAGGCGATAAAGTATATTCGTACGATTGGAATGATCTGGTGGCTGCGCTTTTATTGGCTAGGCCGTCCGCCCCTATCGCAGCCACTACGCCTAACCCGGTAATCGTGCCGGGTAAAACTTACTGTTCTACTTCGCACTACACAGCAATCTGCGTCAGAGGCGAAGGTTTGATTAAGGGACTTAGAAAATCGCCACCGAGACAGGGATTCAATTTGAGAAAATCCTCGCCAAGACAGGGATCCGATCCGAGAAAATCCCCGCCAAGACAGGGATTCGGGGATTCGTACCACGAAAATTCACACCGAGACGGGGATTCAAAACGACAAAATCCCCGACGAGACAGGGATTTGGGGATTCGAACCAAGAAAATCCCCACTGAGGTAGGGACTCGATCCGAAAATCCCCACATCGACACAGGGATCCGAATCGGGAAAATCACCACCGAGACAGGGATTCGAACCAAAAAAATCCTCTCCAAGACAGGAATTCGATCCGAGAAAATCTCCGCATAGACAGGAATTTCAACCGAAAAAATCACCACCGAGAGAGGGATTCGAACCATAAAAATCCCCGCCGAGACAGAGATTCGATCCGAGAAAATCACAACCGAGACAGGGATTCGAACCGAGTACGTTTCGATCTCCAGTCAGACGTCTTCATAACTGAGCCTCTAGAGTGCTCAGTTATGGATATTCTTATGGATTATGTTACACACTGTACAGCTAGTCTCGCAGACATTCTAATCTTGTAGCAGGACGACATTGCTGATGAAGTCTGCTTGTCGACTCGGGGAGCCCGCGAGCTGGCGGGTGTTTTGCGCGTCTCTTGTTGCCGGCCCCCTCGTGATCCCCACCGCTGGGCTTTTCGCGACGGTGAATCTGCAAAAGAAGCGTATCCGGGTCCGTCCTGCGTGGGGAGGAAAGAAGCGGAGGTTGTAATCCCGCCGGCGTATCTGTGATCCTTTTCAGCGGGTCGCGCTGCGGTCGCCCGCCCTTTGAAGCCATTCAGCGCGGGGTCCTGCGGGAAATCAGACGATCCCACGTCCCGCCGCCGATAATAGCGGTCCCATCTGCACCCCCTCCCCCCCACACCCCTTTGACCGCAGGCGCACCCCCTCATTAACGTGGTCACCCCTCCCCGTGCTGTTTACCTCTGGGAATCTAATACGCAATCCGGTAATGGATTTCGAACCGGATTCAACGCCCGAGGCGGGTCGTGTCGTCGCCGCAGTCCCGAAGAAAGAGGACTTAATGAGCCGTAGTCCATTCACGGCGCGGCGGCTTCCTGGCTCGACCGTCCAGTCGACACCCTCCAGCGGGCTCCAGGGACTACACGAGGGGAAAATCACTCCAGAGCAACAACTGTCTCTCTGGTGAGATCTGCAGCCTCTCTAATTGCCAGGTGATGCCATAGTCACTCAGTCTTCTTCTTCTTCTCGAGTCAATGACAGCATCAGATATGCGGTAGTTTTTCACCCAATATGATGGCTTTGTCAGTAGCTGATTGAATGTGAAATTGAGATACGTTTATTCCGGGTTGTGGACAGGAGAGCAGATGTACCGTGGATGTTCTCCCAGGTATCCCCAGGTGGCAAGAGTATCTCTGCAGCGGCCAACTCCAGCACGAAGCCTGTTTAATGACTTCCATATGGCCATGGTTGTTCAGACCCAGGTGGTAGACCCTCTTTTGGCTTGATCCACTCGAAATAATGTTCCACTCTCTTCTCCCAGGCCAGCATTCTTTCATTGCTTGGAGCACCATTTGGTGGCTTTGAAGTCCGCATGAAGATTGATCGGGACTTTAGTCTCGATGGCGCTGGTGTATAGCCATGTAAGGGGTGTCTGACGTCTTCAGTCACTTTAAGCCGTGCCACGCTGGTGGCAACTTCCCGGCGTATATCTCCAGGGGCGATGCCAGCTAATATCTCCACTTTGCTCAAGCAAGGTGTCTCCACGATCGGCGTTATATTTTGTAACATCTGGCGTCCACCGGTAACAGAAGGCAAGTTGCCTGTGGCCAAACCTTGCACCTCGATGACAGCGTCCACAGCTTCTAATGCTATCAGTCCTTCTCAGGACCAAATTTCTGACAGTTCACTCAGTTATAATCGGAATAGCTTCCAAGTCCGTCAAAAATAACATATTGAAAGCATTCTGGCAATTCATTTTTACGCCGTTAATTAACCAAATAGAAATAGTATTGTTACACTAGTGTAAGCCCGTGACAGTTTTTTGAGTATCGTCACGGGTCTAGAAAACTTCCAGTTTTTGGGGTCAAAGACAAGTTGATCTTATCTGCCCAAATACTAACTTGACCTATGTTTCGTCTCTAGCGTGAATAAAATCGGAAGTATTAATAGACGTATTAAGCATGGACAGAGGTGATCGCGCTATTGTTCACTTGTTTCAAAGGTCGTGATTGCAAGACTGAAATAGAAACTTTACTTGTATTTGACCATAAAACTTCACTTTACAAAAATTTGATCAGAGTGTGCAATTCCTTCAAATGCATAACTTTTTTTTCAGTGCGGCTGCGAAAACATTTAATAATGTAATCTTTGGTCATATTGTCCGTAACGGCCAGAGAGCGAACTACAGATTACAGATTATTAAATAGTTAAGGAAAACCATATAAATGAATTGCCAGAATGCAATATTTGATCTGATATTCACTTTAAATAACCTATTAACTCACGTACACCGAATATGTATAAAGACCACTAACGAAAGTAGTCAGTAAAATGCGTAAAAGCCAAATAAACTTTGATAACGCAGCAACATTAGCGAAAGTGTTAATTAAATTGAAATTTAGCGTAGGCCGGAATGGCAATTGGCATTCGCTGTTACTGCAGAGGTCATGAGTAATTTAAGTTTCTTAAAATCGACATGTTACTGAAAAGTAGTTCCACGTTTTTTTTAACAGTTTATCAATATGTTTTTAAGCATGAAATATTGCGAAAATCAATTTTTTAATGGCAATTAATTTCATAGCAGTTGCTTGGCTATCAA
>CM061919.1:261671410-261698910 GCA_031002005.1 Vandiemenella viatica
GTAATCCTCTCTTGGGGTGCAAAGGTTAAGACAAAAATGTAGCAGAAATGATACCAATAATAGTAGTTCAAATATGCGACAGGAGAAGTTAGTGATTTTGCTACTTACGAAGTAAAATTCCAACCGATGTCTGAAGCAGGAATGATGTTAAAAGCAGAATATCACTAGCGAAAAGAGCCTTCATGAAAAAAGAGAAATCTTTTAGTTTGAAATATTGATCTAGGACTCAGAAAGAACATTTTAAAACTCTATGTGTGGAGCACAGCACTTTGCGGTAGCGAAGCATGATCTTTAGCAATACCGGAAAGAAGGAAAATTGAAGAATCTGAAATGTGGTGTTATATAAGGTTGCTGAAAATTGAGTGGACGGAAAAAGAACGAAATGAACGAGTTTTGTAAGTGATGGGCGAGGAAAGAAGTTTTTCGAAGAAGCTTACAGAAAGAAGAGACAGGCTGGTAGGTCATATTTTGAGATATGCTGGATTGGTTAATTTGTTAGTGGAGGGAACAGTCGAAGGTAAGAACTGTAGAGGAAGACAGAGATTAGAATATATGAAGCAGATAATTGAGCTCGTGGGCTGTAAGGGGTATGTAGAGATGAAGAGGTTAGCACAGGATAGGAAAGGATGGAGGATTGCATCAAACCAGTAGAAAGACTGATGACAGAAAAAAGGTCTCTCTCTTCCCTTTTTATTATTATTATTGTTATTATTATTTTTTTTAAATGTTATTTATCCTTTTCTGACAAATAACTATCTATTCACTTCTACTGTCTCTATAACTGTAATTACACATTCATCACGTGAGGTGAATGAACTAACGAGGACACAGTCAGTAAGTGTTATGATAAAGGAACTGGCCTGGGAGTCATTGGAGGAAAGGAGGAGAGTGCTGAGAAGGTACAGGGCAAATGTGGTGATGGGGCTGGGTGGATATTGATTAAAGAAGTAGGAATGGTGTATGGAAGGGGAAAGATGACCATGACCACAAGCTGGCGCTCGATTTCATGCATAAGGGAGTGGGAATGTTTTCTTCTGTGGGTAAGGGTGTTAGGCATTCCAACAAATTACCAAATTTAGTGATGAATAATTTACGAAAAACGTTTAAGGAATTTAACATTAAAATTTGTAAATCGGAAGAGTGAGTGGGGGAGGAATTGAACACTACAATTATAAAAAAAAAACATAAAAAATGGCCTAAGGGAATTTCCACCGGAGTGTTAGCTCCATCGCAATTAAAATTTATAATGATAATAATATTTTTAAGTATAATTATATGTATGATATTATTATGCTCTAATAAAAGGCTAAGCATGGTCACTGAGTCATCTTGTCCGTAATGCTGACGTGACGCACGCGGCGTTAGATACCAGACTAACTGCCACCAGAGATATTAATGCAAAATCAATGTTACGGGTATTATTTAATAACAATTCTATTGATTATTCAGCCTCTAAGAAAAGTACGTATAGTGTTTAAATTAACATATTAATTGTTAATTGCTTTTTGTTTATTTCTATCCAGTCGTTGTACACTTTTCCTTATACTCTCTGTCTAGATATATCGCTGTTATAGTAATCTAAGAAATTTGTACCAAATTACATCATTCAAGACGATAATGAGCGTTGTTTATACCTGTGCCAGAAGCATTGGAGGGCGGCTTCAATCGCGCCGTTACCAAAGCGTGCACTCAACTGTTAAATTCACCTGCTAGCTTGCAGTAATAGTTTTTGCGTTGACGCTCGTACTAGGCAGCACAGGACGCTAAGCGTTGCCATTTTCTAGTGTTAGAGAGAGAGAGCGCTACGCGAGAATGTTCCAAAGTGCGGCAACTGCGCGATTACACTCACCCGCAAATATCCGTCGCCACAGCTATGGTAACAACTGAATTTGGCTAAGCAACTGCAAGGAAATATTTTTCATGGGCTTAATATGGTACGTTTTTTTTTTAATTCGATATATATGTTTACTCTATATTCCATGTTACACTCGAAGTAAGTAATCAACTCAACTCTGCGCTGAATGTCATTTTTGGCGGGCTTGGGATCTTGTTGTAACGTGTTAAGTTTAAGGAGCAAAGATCATCCTCCAAGGAGACAAAGAAACTCTGTGGCACTAGCTGTAACCAGAGATATGCGTTGTTAGAGGTTATCAGATAAGCTGAGTCTGGTCTTGTAGTAGATATATGAAAATAAAAGTTTACACAAGAAGCATGAACATATGTAAATGCGAGGTTTAATCGTATGAGAATTATGTTATTGTTTGTCAGAGGATAGCTTGGGTGTAAGGATATTTAAAAGAAAAGTCCATTATGGGCGATTATGTAAGAAAGTGTCGAACTGCGTTAACTTCAAGAAATTGTAAGGAAAATATTGTTTAAAAGTTTACGATATTATTGACGATAAGAGGACGAATGGAGAGTATATTGTTTAAAAGTAGATTACTGATAATATAAATGGTGGACTGACCTACTAGTTTTCAGACATGACATGTAGCGATGTAAAAGGACTTGATTGTTATTCAGTCAACATGTCTAAAGTACTGAACTGATGGTACAGCAAGAATTGGGTAAGTGCAAGAAGGAAGAAGAAGAAAGCGTATTCGATAAGGAACGGGCCAAAAGAATAAAGCTATGACTTTGACTACTTTTGCCAAAGTGTGTTTTTTGTTATAGAAAAGACAATCGATATTTATAATGTTGCAGCATCAAGTCGATGGATGAGTTGGAATATCCGTAAGAGGACGATGAGAAAAGTTGATCTTTGGTGGCGTCAGTTAAAGGGAGAGAATCTTTGGGTTGATATGGCATCAATTTAACGACAGATGTTATGAGATGACTGGAAACATGTCTCATATAGTAATTACGAACAACAGAGTTCCGTTCAGCGTATTCCATATTTAATCGAAATGAAGCATTTCCGCATAATTTATGTTTAGTTAAAAGTATATCTATCAAAAATAAAGAAACATACATTATTATAAAGTGTGGTTGGAAACGACACAGACTGTTTCTGTATGAGACACAAAATTATAAATACGAAGAGAATACAACCAGAAAGAAACTAAACCGAGATAACTGTAGACTGGCTAAATTTGCAGATCACCTGGAATTAATTACAGGCAAACTTGAGAGTGCTCTAGAACAAATCTAAGAATTACGGAATTAAACAGCAAAGATAGGATTGCAAATATCTTTTTTTTAAAATGTAATTTTTGACAAATACGATATCACCGATGCAGTGCACAATTTTAAATAACAATATCTAAAACACATTGCTTGATGTACTTTGGAGGATGGATAATGAACAACACAATAAATAAAAAACAGAATTAAAAAATGGAGAAAACATTAACAAGAAACATATATAATAAGAATCGCTGTCCTGGAATATAAAACTGAGGAACTGTCAAACTGTAGTTGGATCAAAAGAACTTAATGCAGCAGAAACACTTAAATTAAACAGAACTGACTATCTTGAAATAGTAGAGGAAATCGAAAGAACAGTTTTTGAGAAATGTACTAGGGCCTAAAACCAATAGTGAATCAGAATTCAAATTAAGATCAGGCAAAGAAATATATTTTAAAATTGAAAAACTAACAGATGGAATGAGGAAAAGAAAACTACAATCCTATAGGCACGTGTACATCATTCTGATGGTTTACCGTCAGAATTTAGATAATATGAAAGTAAGATTATGTTAAATAACAGTATAAAAACGGGAGAACAGTGCAAACAGCTGCAGGGTGACCTGGATAGAATATCTAACTGGGTAGGTCAACATGGAATCAAGCTAAATGTCAAGAAGAGTCAGCTTATTAGGTACTCAGATAAAAAAAAAAACAACTAAAGGTTGTTTATAGCTATAGGGTGGAGTCAGAATTGTTTGCTGAAAGTTTTAAGTGTAAATATCTTGGCATAGCATTTGATAATAAACTCAACTGGGCAAAGCACATTGGACAGGTGCTAGGAAAATGCTACAAAATCCTTCATTTTCTGGAGAGGGTGATGAGGGTGATGAGACACAGAGAAGTAAGGAAATTGGATTATGAAAACTTCAGTCAGATCATTGCAACAATACGGTGCTGTAGTTTGGGACTCACAGTTTGGTTACGGATACAAGATATGGAGGAAGTGCAAAGGTGAACAGCCAGATTTGTTTGTGGGAATTACCGCAGAATGCTATCATTAACTGATATGATAAAGGAGTTGGATTGGCAGTCATTGTAAGATAGGAGGAAGGTGAAGAGAGTGCTGGGAATGTACAGGGTTTTTTGGTGGTGTTGGGCCAAGAATTAGGAAGTGGTGCATGAAAGATAAAACAATACCATGGGCACAAGCTGGTGCTCGATTTCATGCATAATGTGGTGGGATTGGAACAAATTACCAAGTGAAGTGTTGCATAATTTTGCAAAGACACTGAAGAAAATTAAAATTCATAAATGGCTCGAAGTAGATGGACGGAGGATTTAAACACTCAATGTAAATCTTATATATATATAAAAATAGACGTGTTTTTTCCTATATTTCACTTTTCAGCCACCACTACCTGGCACAGATCACTGATGTTTGTGGGTGGAAGTAGCATGGAGTTTCCTGTCGTGCACAACGTTGGCCGAATGCCGATAGCTGTGGGAATGTGGAAGATATAATGATTAAAGTTGGTCAGTGCAGGGCGTTTTCATATTTCGACCAAAAATTCGTATCTCCGTATACTTCTCTTTCCTGCCATAACTACATAACATAGACCTTTGGTGTTTGTGTGTGGTAGTAGAATCGTCTATCCTGTCGTGCACTATGGTTGTTAGATGTCGGTAGCTATGGGGGTGTGGGAGATATGGGGGTTGAAAGTGGTCGACCTGTGGCAATTTCATACTTCTGCCAAAGACAAAAGTGTCATGGTGTATCACTTTTCAGCGAAAACCATAGATTACAGATAACTGGCGTTTGTGTGTAGTAGTAGCACAGAGTCACCTTTCGATCACAACAGCGGCCGAATTTCAGAAACTGTGGTACTGTGGTAGATATGGTGGTTGTAAGTGGACGACCAAGGATATTTTCGTATTTCGACTGCCTCCGCATATGTCACTTTACTGCCACAACTACATAGCATAGAGCATTGGTGTTTGTGTTTGGTAGTAGAATCGTATCTCATGTAGTGCACTATGGTTGTTAGATGTCGGTAGCTATGGGGGTGTGGGAGATATGGGGGTTGAAAGTGGTCGACCTGTGGCAATTTCATACTTCTGCCATAGACAAAAGTGTCATGGTGTATCACTTTTCAGCGAAAACCATAGATTACAGATAACTGGCGTTTGTGTGTAGTAGTAGCACAGAGTCACCTTTCGATCACAACAGTGGCCGAATTTCAGAAACTGCGGTACTGTGGTAGATATGGTGGTTGTAAGTGGACGACCAAGGATATTTTCGTATTTCGACTGTCTGCGCATATGTCACTTTTCTGCCACAACTACATAGCATAGAGCATTGGTGTTTGTGTTTGGTAGTAGAATCGTATCTCATGTAGTGCACTATGGTTGTTAGATGTCGGTAGCTATGGGGGTGTGGGAGATATGGGGGTTGAAAGTGGTCGACCTGTGGCAATTTCATACTTCTGCCAAAGACAAAAGTGTCATGGTGTATCACTTTTCAGCGAAAACCATAGATTACAGATAACTGGCGTTTGTGTGTAGTAGTAGCACAGAGTCACCTTTCGATCACAACAGCGGCCGAATTTCAGAAACTGCGGTACTGTGGTAGATATGGTGGCTGAAAGTGGCCGACCAAGGATATTTTCGTATTTCGACTGTCTCCGCATATGTCACTTTTCTGCCACAACTACATAGCATAGAGCATTGGTGTTTGTGTTTGGTAGTAGAATCGTATCTCATGTAGTGCACTATGGTTGTTAGATGTCGGTAGCTATGGGAGTGTGGGAGAAATGGTGGTTGAAAGTGGTCGACCTGTGGCAATTTCATACTTCTGCCAAGGACAAAAGTGTCTTGGTGTATCACTTTTCAGCGAAAACTATAGATCACAGATAACTGGCGTTTGTGTGTAGTAGTAGCACATAGTCACCTTTCGATCACAACAGTGGCCGAATTTCAGAAACTGTGGTACTGTGGTAGATATGGTGGTTGTAAGTGGCCGACCAAGGATATTTTCGTATTTCGACTGTTTCCGCATATGTCACTTTTCTGCCACAACTACATAGCATAGAGCATTGGTGTTTGTGTTTGGTAGTAGAATCGTATCTCATGTAGTGCACTATGGTTGTTAGATGTCGGTAGCTATGGGAGTGTGGGAGAAATGTGGGTCGAAAGTGGTCGACCTGTGGCAATTTCTTACTTCTGCCAAAGACAAAAGTGTCATGGTGTATCACTTTTCAGCGAAAACCATAGATTACAGATAACTGGCGTTTGTGTGTAGTAGTAGCACATAGTCACCTTTCGATCACAACAGTGGCCGATTTTCAGAAACTGTGGTACTGTGGTAGATATGGTGGTTGTAAGTGGCCGACCAAGGATATTTTCGTATTTCGACTGTTTCCGCATATGTCACTTTTCTGCCACAACTACATAGCATAGAGCATTGGTGTTTGCGTTTGGTAGTAGAATCGTATCTCATGTAGTGCACTATGGTTGTTAGATGTCGGTAGCTATGGGAGTGTGGGAGAAATGGGGGTCGAAAGTGGTCGACCTGTGGCAATTTCTTACTTCTGCCAAAGACAAAAGTGTCATGGTGTATCACTTTTCAGCGAAAACAATAGATCACAGATAACTGGCGTTTGTGTGTAGTAGTAGCACATAGTCACCTTTCGATCACAACAGTGGCCGAATTTCAGAAACTGTGGTACTGTGGTAGATATGGTGGTTGTAAGTGGCCGACCAAGGATATTTTCGTATTTCGACTGTTTCCGCATATGTCACTTTTCTGCCACAACTACATAGCATAGAGCATTGGTGTTTGTGTTTGGTAGTAGAATCGTATCTCATGTAGTGCACTATGGTTGTTAGATGTCGGTAGCTATGGGAGTGTGGGAAATATGGGGGTTGAAAGTGGTCTACCTGGGGCAATTTCATATTTCTGCCAAAGACAAAAGTGTCATGGTGTATCATTTTTCAGCGAAAACTATCGATCACAGATCTCTGGTGTTTGTATGTGGAAGTAACACAGAGTCACCTTTCGATCACAACAGCGGCCGAATTTCAGAAACTGTGGTTGTGCGGGAGATTTGGTGGTTGTAAGTGGCCGACCAAGGATATTTTCGTATTTCGACGAAAGGCATGTGTCTCCGCAGATTTCACTTTTCTGCCACGACTACAGAGCATAGTGCATTGGTTTTTATGTGTGGTAGTAGAATCGTGTCTGTTGTCGTGCACTATGGTTGTTAGATGTCTGTAGCTATGGGGGTGTGGAATATATGGGGGATGAAAATGGTCGACCTGCGGCAATTTCATATTTCTGCCAAAGACGCATGTGTCACGGTGTATCACTTTTAAGTGAAAACTATCAATCGCAGATCACTGGCGTTTGTGTGTGGTAGTAACACAGAGTCTCCCATCGATCACAACGTTGGCCGAAATTCGGTAACTGTGGGAGTGTGTGAGATATGGTGTTCGAAATTGGTCGATCATGAATATTTTCGTAGTTCATCCAAAGACTTGTGTACATCCGTAAATTTTACTTTGCTGCCGGAACTACATAGCGCAGAAGACTGGTATTTGTGTGTGGTGATAGTATGGAGTCTCCCATCGTGCACTATGTTGGTTAGATGTCTACAGCTGTCAATATGAATTCTGTACAATCACTAACGAAGTAGTGGGTACCAGCTAGTAAGACAATAATAAAATAGGGGTAATTAGATGACTGGGAAAATTGCCATCGAAGCAGCAATTAAATTCAATTTTATTCTTCTTATACTCATTGCATTTCATCAATAAAACATGAGATAATAAATGCAGCCATCGTATTTTGATACTGTGTTGTACTTTAGATGTTACGGTAATGACTGTCGTATATAGAGCGCGAGCTGGTGAACTGTTCCTCGGGGCTGTTTTGAGGGCGGAAGCTCACCAGCCACCCCCCAGACGGGGGGAGGCGTCCGCGCGGCAGCCATTTGTAATTCTGATTCTATTCGTCTGCAGCACTCTCTGCCAAACGGAGTCCACTTCCGGTTAAAAGGCGAACGCTGAAAGGGGAACCCCCCCGGCCGGGGAGAAGTCGTATAAAAATACTGCGGGGGAGGCGAAATTGTTATATGGAGCTGAAACTCGACAATGCCGGGCGAGCGGTGTATGAAGTCATATTGCTGCTCCTGGGGAGGGGATGACAATGGAAACTGCACAAACACTTCTTTGTCGTCCGCATCAATAGTCGTGACTCAAGCCGGGGCCCTCGAAAAACAACTGTCGATGCAGGTCGATTTCTGGAAATCGGCGTGGGCGTCTTTGTCTGTTTCAACAGTTCTGGGAACCTTAACTCCTACCAGCGTTAAAAATATGGGGGATCCACTGTTCCTGGAAATTCTGTGTTCTGTAGTGTAGATATATACAGCGATGAAAACAGCCTCTCCCTTCTGATTGCTTATACTCAGCAACATTTAAGGTTGCTAACTTATTTGGAAAAAAAAGCATATTTATTTCTGGAAGAGAATAAAAGGTTTTTTAATGCTTCTACATCTAGCGAGGAATGTTTGGTTTCTTTTCAAGAATTGATAACTAGTATCATATTCTAAATCTAGACAGATACGACTTAGTATACGTGGACTTAAAAATTTTATTACTGGAACTGAATGTAGAAAACTGCAAGTTACGTAAAAGATTTTCCAAAAAGCTAAGAGTCGGGATAATAACCATACCTTTTTACCATTAAATTGGTCGCAAGGCATTATTTCTCTCACAGTCAGTTTATGCATGATCTAAGTGCAAGGCGAGTTGCATCAATTTTATGGGAACTCCAATATTTAATCTTAATTTGTAAGAAGACACTCCAGATAACCGCCAAGAGTTAAGGAAGTCTGTGGAATATTTGGTAACTTGTGTAGTATCCACAACACTGTCCACCGATAGATACTTCAGTATTTCGCCTTGATATATAGATAAGAACATTGTTTTGGTCCAGGAATCAAACCCTATATCGCGTGATACCTTGCTTGTTAACTCTCATCCTCGTGCTCAACTTGAACGAGTTAGTGTTCAATCAGTTTCAAACAATCCTTGTCCAACGACAGGTATTCATAGAAGTAATATTCCTACTATTTCTCTGGAGAAGAACAAGCTGGATATATCCACAACTATTTTCAAACGTCGCAAACCACTTTTTGTCACTAAGTTTGCAGACCAAATTCATAATTTGATGTTTCCTTTCGGTACAGACCCCGTTTTCCCCCTCTCACCACATTACTAGAGCATTGGCGAATGATATTACCATTGTTTGCTAACTTTTGGTGCATGTTGAACATTTCCGCAGTACTAGCTCAAAATGTCATACTGCAATTTTTTCAATGAATCTAATGAAAGGTTTCATTCTCCAACATTCACTTGAGCCTTTTGAAAAGTGTAATGCCACAATTCAAAGCAGGAAACGTAGGAGGAAAAGAAAGGTTAGGAGGGAAGAACCAGGAGTACATGTTAAGAAAAAAAAAATAATCCTATTCTGGTCCAAAAGTAATCTGGACTTGTTTTATGAGGGCATCAACATACATAAATTCAAATACAAACATTCTTCCTTTTAGCATAAGGGATTCGCATTATTCATGTACTACATTTTAGTTGTGTTTTGAGGAACCTATGTTGGACAAAGTGAGTTTCACAGAATTGAAGTTTAACATGTATCTTCAATATAATGGTTTTGTACATACTTTGGTTCTTTCTTAAGTCTTGTTTCGTGTAAGTTTGTTTAGTTTTAATATTTCTCCATAGGCTTTTTTTTTGTTTAAGATAAATCACAAGGATACTTGGTGTAGACAGGGTATATTAGGCAATAAATGTTTTGAGTTGTATTAAGCAACGGATATCGAGAATCAGTATTACTAGATCATATAGGGGTATGAATATTCTGTGGCACCGTATGGGTTTTAAAATACAGAGATTGAGAATGGTCTTCAACTTACTTGTTCATAAGTATTCCACAGAACTAGCAGATGCTGGTATTTCCGTAAGAATAGGTGCATCATGAACTAATATGTACACTTTGCACTGTGATATGTAAAATTTAAGGAATAATCTTCGAATTATATTTTCAGGTTCAGAAAGAACGCTGTTGTCTTAGTGTTTTCAATGTGGTTTCTCTAAAACCTTATAAAAGTGTCGAATTGAATGGGAGTGCGGGGTCAAGCACTGATTGAAAGTGCATTTGTATGTAGACAAATCCTCCACGTTTCTCACTTTTCTGAGACCATTAGAGTCCAAAAGGAGGTATTTTGTTTTAACTTACGATCAGAAGTCCAGCTTCGACATAGGCAAAGATAATAGGACCAATTGGAAGAAAAAAATCATAATAATAACTCATGTCATGTGTTTCGTAGGTGAAGTGTTAAACGTTGTAGCCCTGTGGCAAGGTGTGCATTTGTGAATTGGGGACAAAGAAGAAGAAGGAAAAAAAAGAGACGATGAAGATCAATCTCAAATTTGAGAGATGAATTCGTTGTTCATTTTGTACAACTAGTGGTGTTTGATTGTCTTCTTCTTTGTTTTTTTGTGTGTTAATGTTCCACTGTATTTCTTTCTTCATTTGTATGTGATTTCAAGATGCGTGCAATACTGTTAAAATTGTTGTTATTAACTTAAGAGTAGTCGAGCAAGCTGCCAGACAAAACTTTTGTATTTCATGAGTGATTTCATATTGTCTGATTTGTCTAATCATGTCAATCTTAGTTTAAGGGTTACTTGGCGACGGAAGTTGGGGCTTTGTCAATGCCAACTTCCGCCTGGTTCCATCGGTGGGAGTGTAATAGAACAGGCATAATGCCTTTAGTGTAATTTTACTTAATTTCACAGAACTTACAGGTATCGATATGCTGGTAATATAAGTTCTCTGAAGTAGAGGCATTGTAGGATTATCGCTGACGAGTGATGGCGTGTGGATTGTAGTGAAATGTTGATCAGCTTTAAGTGTTATTCTTTATTAAATGTATTGTAATTAATAACAATTTTCCTACCTTTCAAAATAAATGAACCTGCAATCTTGGAAGATCGAATGTCTGGTAGTTAATTTCTTCGTCGATATTTAAGAATACATAATATAGAAAATAATAATTTAAAATAGTTACACCACATTGGTCGAATTGGATTTTATGGGGATTTCGATACATCTTTTGAACCAATCATGGTATTTCTTTAAAATTACACTCTCAGTTTTCTTAGCAGCCTGCCATTTTCTTTTAATTTCCAATTTAAGCCTTGAAAACTTTTGTTCGAACTGTTGCATTTGTTCTACCGTGAATGTCGGTTGATTTAAAATATATTCCTCAACTAATTCCAACTTTTTCACGAAATCATTTCCTTTCTCGTGTTTACTCATATCATAAATAACTTTTCGGGACATGAGCATGATACCAGAAGAGCGCATAACAAAGAAAATCTTTGATGAATTAATGTGACGGAAAAAAGTAAGTTTGTTTCATTGTAAATAATCTAGAATTTTTTCGAATAAATATACATTTGGCAGTTTTTGGCACCAAATTTTCAATGAAACACCAAGATAGTACACTAAAGTAATACCATACAAGAAATCAGACTCTGGAAAGGTCCGGAAATATAACAAAATCACTCTTTAATACTTTTCGAAATAAAAAAATCAGTACAAAATTAGCCAGCTTACAAAATGTACAGAAATAAAGTTGTACGATACCTTTGGATGTATGTTACTGTTATTTCAATTATAGGTACCTGGCTGAACAATATCTATGATTAAAATCACCTCTACTCACTTAACATCACTCACAAATTAAATTGGTACAACTTATAATTTTCTTGTATTTGCTTGGTAACAGTACGTGCATCTTGCAATGTGCTTCGAAGAAGACTATTCACGGGGTGGGGAATGATGCTTATCTAAAAAACATAGCTGATTGATATTCTATAAACATTGACCTCGAGTCAGGTAGATACGGGTTCTTGGAAGTTGCTTAAACTTTTTTTGATTTTTGATCGGCTTTTTGTGTCAAATACCCCTGTGTGTGTGGGTCACCGACAAACGTAAAAACTTCTCCAATTAATGGTAGTTTTAAGGGCGGTTAGAGCACTGCTTACAATATACATCCAGAAAGAGAAGATCCAAGAAAACGGAAATACAGACAAAGCTGATACTTTGCCTTAAGCTATCCAGCCAATTTTTCTTTCAATATGTGAATTAACAACAAAAATGTAAAATTCCGCGTGGACAAAGTCACGGGTGCAGCAATTAATAATAATAATAATAATAACAATAATAGTAATAATAATTGTTTTCTACACTCTCCCTTTCTCATCTTGACAACTTTAACTGAAAGAGCAATGAATGTAAAATGGCTGAAAGATAGATATAGTGCGTCCTTAAATTTAATTAGAAATGAATTGTTTATTTATTTATCGTGCTTGCCTCCCCTTAAAATATGTTTGTGTAATTTTTAATCTGGCATTTTATTAAGTTTTTAAGTTTTAGGAGATTGGCAAGACAGATAACAAATGAAGAGGTGGAATATCTTTGGAGCATGAAGGATGAACGGAACGAAGAACATTTTGAAAGCACGTGGCACAAAGCAGAATTAATCATTGAGTTTCAGCTAATGTATGCGAAGTATTAATGTGTATTTAAGTGAATTTTAATGCTTACTGAGTTAAATTGTGATACGGTTGTAATAAAAAAAGATTCGGATCAATTTCAGTAAGATGTCGTATTGGTAGAAGAGAACCAAAAATACCACATTTCTTACATCAGCTATCACTCCTTGAAAGGAAACAAAAAATTATTACCTAGGTCCATAAGCACAAAAAAAATATCTATTTAATACAGAAAACACATAAGTTTAAAAATGCTTTTATTTTCAAAAAGTTGGCAAGTTTAATTAGAGGAGCACCAAAACAGTTCAGAAAGGTACAGTTTAACGTGGAATGCGAACTGTTAAGCGATATGTCACATACTTGAAACCAAGAGCAATGGTAAGATTACAGGGATGTAAACATCCCATTTCCATGGTGGGTACTGGTTGTTTACGAAACATTGTAATTTTCCTTCCGTTTGCTTAACCCATTTCTACTTGTTGTCTTTCTTGTTCCAGTAGATTTCCTTAAAGAACATCATTAAGAAAATGTAATCTTTGCCTTACAGACAGTTAATTTACCTAACTTTATGCTGCTAATTCTCAGTTGCTTTTAAACTAAAATTGTTTCTTTAATATTTTCATTTGTTTATTGTAGTTTAATATTTATTAGCGAGATACTGAAAAAGCGTGAAAAAAACAAAAATATTAAAATGGGATGAAAGAACAGAAAATAAAAAAGCAGAAAGAGAAAGGAACAGCGCGAAAAACTAATGAAAAGATAAAGACAAAAAGATTTTAATATCCCTTTTTTTATCCGTCAGCCCCTTGTGTTATTTCAGAACCGAATTTGCTTTATCGTTTCCTGTTATCGGACTAGTTATAGCTCTAGTATGTTAATTCTGTTGGTTACCACTTTGTAACTACTCGTCAAGAATATAGTTTATACATATCAAAGTTTCCCACAAACCACACACCTGAAGTACTGCTTGCATTAGTCTAAAAGAGTTCAATTATTGTGAGATGAAGCATTTCGACTTACCCCGTGTGTCTTCTTCAGCTTGGCCATGCCCATGTTACACCTCATGCCGAATGAAATGATGAAACCTGCAGACAACACAAAGGATAATCAGGCACAAAGTGAAAAAATAGGGTAGACTAAAGTCAATGCTATCCTAGAACAACTTTCGGAACCACCAATAAGCCAAAATGTCATTACGACGAATGTAATTATTGGAGGTTTCAGAGGAAACGAGAAAGACGTTTATGACAATTTTCGTGTGAAGTACGAGTATTTATTCCTCAGACACATTGACTCTGTGAAAGAATAAAAAGAAGAAGTCAGAAGCCTTTAAAAAGCGGAGAATGTTGAAGATATGAAGAGTAGAGAGAGGGAAGAATGAGTAACCAAGAAGCCCCTTAAAACTAGAAGCGGTATGGTTTCACGTTGTGTCTTTCAAGTTGGTTTGCCACTTGCTAGAAAGTTAATTGAAGGACGACATACAATAGGAATACGTGGACAATACTGTATTGACCACATTTAGAAGGAAGAACGTACGTAGAAGCAACGAGATCCGCTTTAACGAGAATCAGACACAATCAGAGGAAAAATAATTCTTCATCTAACAACAATTAAAATCCTAGGTTCATCAGTAACGAAAATGAGTTGGCATACGACACACAAAATAAAATTTTTAGATAATCATTTGTACATCACGCCGTTCATCTTCTATCCATTTATAGGGACAAAAGAGTAATCAAAAGTAGTAAAAAGGAAACATCCTACCAGACGAAAGCATAAGACCAAGAAATTACATTCTGAGAGATACTGGGATACCGTGTGTGCGAGGAAAATTGAGTGATGGCTATGAGTGTTGACAGAAATAGCTCCATTTTAAATGTCATTTTCATAACACAAATTGCATGATAGCTACGAATAAGGACAGAAACGGGACGATGTTCTTAGTATTTCTCAATGTGTATGGTTGGATGACATGGAGCTTTATAATATCATGTTTGAGAAATTATTTGCGTGGTACCTATGAGTAAAAAGAAAGGTAAAACCATTTGAAGTATCTTCTGATGTGCAAAGTTGGCGACCATGTGCCGTTACAAGATCATCTATGTAAAACGAATTGCGCGAGAGTTGCAGATGACGACCGATACAGCACCATGATGTATTTCGAAGTGTAAGGTTGGCTTCCTTGGTCATTACAGTATTTTATTTGTGAAACAATTTGTGCGGTGGCTATGTATGAGGACGGGAACAGCACTAAGTTTGTAATGTCTATTTATACAGAAGGTTGGCTGCAATGCGACATCAAAATATTAGCTGCGTACAGAAATGGCACCATATTCTTACTGTCTTTCAATGTGTAAGGTTGGCTGTTATGTAGCATTAGGTCAAATTGCACGACAGTTACGAAAGGGGATACGAATAGCACAATGTTTCTAGTGTGTTTTGATCTGTAAAATTGGCTACCATAACGCATTACAGTATTATTTTTGCTAGACAAATTGTGTGGTAGCTACAAATGAGGACACGAATATACCATGTTTTTAGTGTTATTCGATTTCCAAGGTTGACTGCTATGCGGCATTCCAATAGCGTCTCTGTTAGACAAATTGAGCGACAGCTACGAGCGTGGACAGGAATAGCACAACGTTTTTAGTGTCTTTCGATGTTCACGGTTGGCTACTACGTAGCATTATACTGTACTATTATGTGTGAGAGACAAAGTGTGTGGTAGCTGCGAGTGAGGAAACAAATAATACTATATTTTTTAGAGTCTTTTGATATGTAAATTTGGTAGCCATGATGTATTATAGTATCATGTTTTCAAAACAATTTGTTCTGTTGCTATAAATTTAATGATTTTTGGACCCCTTCCTCCCCCATGTCACAGGTTGTCACATTTGTGGGACCCCCCCCCCCCTCCCCTGGTGCGACGTCACATATTTTGCAATTTTAAATTTATAAATTAATTCAGCGCTTCCAAAATGACTTATGTATTTCTATTTAAAAAATCATATCAACAATTAATCAAACATTTAAGAAAATATAAAAAAAAACTTAAAAAATGGAATTAATGATACAAAATTGAGTCATCATGTGTCCATGGATTTTGAAACCATTTCTTGATAGTGTTTATTATTGGCGTAATAGTTACTTGATTCTTGATTTCGATAGTGTTGGGAATATTCAATGTATCATCATCATCTTCATCCAACTATAAAGCATCGTAATTGTTTAAAAAGCAAAGAACTTCCCTGTTTCGTCTAGCGGCAATGCTTTGTGGACGAATCTTCATGATGGGGAAAACTTCTAGTTGCCTCTTATGTAATTGCTTATTGGCTTTGTATGATGAAAAATTTAGTACACAGATTCCACATGATCGTTTAAATAAGTATGACTCTACACTGGGGCAATACGAGCCAAAAAGTCACATGATGTCACACTTTTTTGACACCATCCCCCCCCCTCAGGGTGTGACGTAATTTATGGATGGCCCCTAAGCGGAATAGCAGCATGTTTTTACTGTATTTTTATTGAGATGTGGCTTTACAACATCATCTTGTTGACTAGTTGTTCGATAGCTACTAGCGAGGGCAGCAATAGCACTATATGTTTCGTGTTTTTCAATTTGCAAGGTTGGTTGCACTAGTCTTTTTTAATTTACATGGTTGGTTATCATGTAGCATTGCAGTATCATCTTTATTAGACAAATTGCTACGAGTGAGGACAGGAATAGCACCATATTTTTATATTTTTAGTTTCTTTCGGTGTCATAGGTTGGCTGCCATTTTGGATTACTGTATCATCTTTCCGAGAATAACTGTGTGGTAGATATGAGTGATGACGGGAATGACACTCTGTTTATAGTGCCATTCAATTTGCAAGGTTGGTTGCTCTAGTGTTTTTTAATTTACAAGGTTGGTTATCATATAGCATTTCAGTATCATCTTTCTTAGACAGATTGTTACTAGTGAGTACAGAAATAGCACCATGTTTTAGTGACTTTCGATGTTACAAGTATGACTGTCATTTGGGATTACTGTACCATTTTTGCGAGAGTAACTGCGTGATAGATATGACTGATGAGAGGAATGACACTCTGTTTTTAGTTTCTTTCGATGTTATAGGTTGGCTGCCATTTGGGTTTACTGTAGCATCTTTGCGAGAATAGCTGTGTGGTAGATATGAGTGATGAAAGGAATGACACTCTGTTTTTAGTGTCTTTCGATGTTATAGGTTGGCTGCCATTTTGGATTACTTTATCACCTTTGTGATAGTAACTGCATGGTAGATATGAGTGAAGAGGGGAATGACACTCTATTTTTAGTGTCTTTCGATGTTATGTGTTGGCTGCCATTTCCGTTTACTGTAGCATCTTTCCGAGAGTAACTGGGTGGTAGATATGAGTGATGAGAGGTATGACACGCTGTTTTTAGTGCCTTTCGATGTTATAGGTTGGCTGCCATTTTGGATTACTGTATCATCTTTGCGAGGGTAACTGCGTTGTAGATATGAGTGATGAGATGAATGACACTCTGTTTTTAGTGTCTTTCGATGTAATGGGTTGGCTGCCATTTGGGTTTACTGTATCATCTTTGCGAGAGTAACTGTTTGGTAGATATGAGTGATGATGGGAATGACACTCTGTTTTTAGTGTCTTTCGATGTAATGGGTTGGCTGCCATTTGGGTTTACTGTATCATCTTTGCGAGAGTAACTGCGTGGTAAACGTGAGTGATGAGAGGAATGACATTTTGTTTTTAGTTTCTTTTTATGTGTTAGGTTGGCAGTGATTGGAGACAGCAAGTGGTTTGTTTGCTACTTACCGACGCAGGTGAGCACGGCGATGGTGTAGCGCTTGGTGAGGCAGGGGCACTCGGGCCGGACGTACTTGTCGATGTGCCTGAGAGGGGGTCTCTCGGGACTCGGCAGGGACTCTGGAGTGCAAGCCCCGCTCACCACCTTCTCGTCCTCCTGCGACCTGCTGAACCTGTGACACACAACTCAAACGGTCACAAGCAAGCGGGGGGACTGTCGAAATCAGCGCCGGGTCCACAAAACAGCTCTGCTCTAGGAGATATTGTCCAGGTCAAAGCATAGCTCCCGCCTCCCGTGGTGTACAAAACATCTACCTCTTGCAACAAAGTACAAGGTGAGTCAAAAAAGACTTAAAACTTTGGAACGATATAGAAATTTGTTGACATAACTTACAGAATTGGTAGATGTGTAGTTTTGTAGCAAACAACCTCAAGTTTGATGTATGTATGTAGTGCGATGTAAGGAGGGGTGAGAAATAGAGTTGAAAATTACAGGTAATCAGTTTGACATCAGTGGTGGGTAAATTAATGGAAAGATTGATATGCAACCACATCAGAAATATATGTGAGAAACGTAAGTGGTTTTCAAGCAGGCAACATGGGTTCAGGCAAGGATATTCATGCGAATCTCAGTTGGTGGGATATATGCAAGATATTTCAGATGAAATGGACAAGGGAGGCCAAATTGATAGTGTAGCACTAGATCTGTAAAAGGCGTTTGACAGAGTGAGCCATAAAATGGTAGTAAATAAGGTAAAAACCTTTGGAGTTGATGACAAAGTGATTTGCTGGGTAGAAGAACTTTTAAAAGACAGAAAACAGAAAGTTAGGGTAAGAAATGCAGTATCAAAAGAAGTGGAAGTAAAAATGGGAGTGCCACAGGGTAGCGTATTGGGACCATTGCTATTCATTATTCTAATGAATAATTGTGTTGATTGTTTACTATCTGAAATTAGATTGTTTGCAGATGACATAATGCTGTATAAAAGAATCAAAACGATAGAGGATTGTAAACAGTTGCAGGGTGATCTGGACAGGATATCTAATTGGGTTGGTAAACATGGAATGAAGATAAATGCAAAGAAGAGTCAGCTTATTAGATACACAAATAAAAACAAAAGGTTAATTATGAATATAAGGTGGGGAAAGAATTGCTTGCTGAAGACTTGAAATGCAAATATCTTGGAATTACTTTTGATAACAAACTTAACTGGGCAGGACACATAGGGCAGGTGGTAGGAAAAGGTTTCATAGTTCTGCACTTGTTGGAGAGAGTTATGAGGGGGTGTACAAGAGAAGTCAAGGAATTGGGTTACAAAACTTTGGTCAGACCATTGCTCGAATATGGTAGTGTAGTGTGGGACCCTCATTTTACGTATCAAATACAGGAGTTGGAGAGGGTGCAAAGAAGGGCTGCTGGAGTTGTTTCTGGAAATTATCGCAGAATGCAATCAGTGACGGGTATGATAAAGGAGCTGGAATGGGATTCATTGCAAGACAGGAGGAGGATGAGGAGGGTCATGGGAGTGTACATGGCATATACTGGCGATGAGGCATGGAAAGATATTGGTGTAGGTATGAAAAGTAGTGCATGGAAGGGAAAAGATGAGCAAAACCACAAGGTGGCACTTGATTTCACGCACAAGGGTGTTGGGAGATTCTATTTTTTAGGTAAGGGTGTCAGGGATTGGAATGAGTTACCAAGAGCAATGATGAATAATTTACCGAAAACGTTGAAAGAATTTAAAGATAAAATTTGGATTGGCCATGAAAGACCAAACACATGGCTACCTCAGTCCCCAGACTTGACACCACTGGATTTTTTTCTCTGGGGTTTCGTTAAAGATAGTGTGTATGGTTCTCCCCTACCAAACAATTTGGCCGACCTGAAAAATCTAATCTACGCTGCCGTTGCACAAGTTTCACCCGATTTGCTGGAAAGAGTGTGGGAAGAAATTGATTACCGGTGGAATGTTTGCCGCATGACAAATGGTAGTCATATCGAACCGAAATAACACTTGACACTTTTATGTGAAACTCGAGGTTGTTTGCTACAAAATGACACATCTATAGATTCTGTAAGTTATCTCAATAAATTTCTATATCTTTCCAAAGTTGTAAACTCGTTTCTGACTCACCCTGTATGGGTGTTATCAAAAGATACACAGCCTTACACGAAAGAATCTTTCAAACACAAATTTAAGGGGCCCTGTTTGCTTAGCACTGCAATTGTAGAGCATTGATACTGTTAAAAAAAATGAGGGTGACATATGGAACAATAGGCTCCCACTTCTTCTTCTGGTTGCCTATTCCTAGCCAATTTCTTCCTCCGTAAACAACACGCCCTCATTAGAGAATACCTGGAAACTAAAAATATCCAGCAATCACTTTCTGGAGTAGGAAAGAATTAAAACTTTATGTGTGGAGCCCAGCACTATATGATTGTGAAGTATGGATTCTAGGAAAAAAGGAAAATTGATGCGTTTGAATTAGCAAGTTAATAATATACAACAAACGATTAAGGAATTTAAAATTAAAATTTGTGAATGGGGGAAGAATTTAACACTCCAATCATAAGTAAATTATGTGAAACAAAATAAATGGGGCTAATTAGATCACTAGGGGAATTGCACCATCGCAATCAAAATTAATAGTAATGATTGTCCAATAACTTATTGCTCGAAACAAAAGGACGGCGGCGGCACCGGGATAAGAAAATAAAGCATTGTAACACTACTTTCGCGATTATAATGAGACAAAACAAACACTATTTTCGTGATAATAATGAGGCAAAATTTCTCAATCAATTTAGCACATAGTATAAGCCTACAAAGTGCTAATGAAATAGTTTATTCCTTATTTGATGGATGAAATTACCTTCACACTCGTTAAATCACTTATTATCGGGATCTGAAAATATCATCTTCAACTTCTGACCTCAAACACATCAAATAGTATTTATCTCTTAAATATCAATGCACCAGTACTAACTGTTAATTATTTAAAGTCCAAACAACGTCCAAGTAGCAAAAAGTTTACTTGAATTTCATTTTGGTACCGTTAAAACAACGCAGTTTAGTGAAAGGTACTACCGTGCGCAATAATTTTGGAACGACTTTCCGATGTAGTAATCAAAGATAGTTTTACTATTTGTTTTTAAAGCTCTATTTCATTTTCTGAGCTGACAAAATAGTGGTATGTGATGTGCCTGTCAGCAAGAGGTACTTCGTAGGTGTGTGGGTATGCACCAATGGGAAATGAGGGACGAGAGAGTTTGATCTCTGGTTCCTGCAGACAGCGGAAGTCTCCGCGGAGTGCGCCCCGACAGAAGGCGACGCATCCGTCATCGTTAGGCCGTCTGGATGGGCCGGGATATTGGCTGTCGTCAGTGCACCAGGGGTGGGGTTGGGGGGTGAGGTGGAGGGTGCCTTTTACGCACTTGAGTCTCACCCCAGCCGGGTTTCATTAAGACCACTTCAAACGCCGGCACCCCCTCGGATTCTCCTGGCGCCGGGCGCATTTCACAGCGAATTTCTTCCAACTTTCTCCAAAGAATTAATATAAATGTAAAATACAGGCGAGAATTTTTCTATTAAATTACAGCCTTGTGATCACTCAGTAAAGTTTGTGTGATGTTCAAGTGAAAGAATTGTGACGTAAGATCTGAAATAGTGAAGTAAATACGTACTGAAAAGTATTCTGTGTTCCATATTTCAAAGTGATCTAGGATTTAGTTTCAATTTGTGTTGTTCTAGAATTAAATAATACTGATAAATAGTCTAGATGTCTACTCTGAAGGGTAAACATATTAGTTGAAGAATGTTTTTAAAAAACCATATTGTAATGATTTGTATGACTTAAAAAGCAGCGGTGTGTAAAGTACGGGGAAATATTCGTATGTATTGTAAGGGAATGGTTACTTTTGGGCTTTCATATAACTTGGGTTCAATAAAATAAAATATATGTTAGCGTAATAATTAATAATTTTATTAAAAATAAGGGAGATCAACAGTAAACATGATGTTTGCGATGAGTTAAGTCAACTACTACTGCTACTACTAAAAAAAAAAAAAAGTATGAGCGGTTTGATAGCTTGGTGGTTAAGGCGTACTATAAAAAGTGAAAGTGTTAATTCCAGCCACGATAGAGGCGAAGTAAGGGGCAAGTAGGTACTATGTAACCAGGTCCCAAGACCACGCGAGTAAAGCAGATGATTACGTAAGCAGGAGAATGTATGGGAGGCCAAGGAAAACAAAGGATTAAAAAATAAGAAAGTGGAATGGACGATGGTGAGAAAAGTGAAAGAGGGAGGTACACAGAAGCATTTTTAAGAAACTTTAGGAACCTGATAAGGAACAGGGACGTGGCATAGAGAAGTAAGTAAGTAGTTCGCACGTACTCTCCCATACGATGGTTAAACCTGGTTAATGAAGAAGCGAGGCATCAGTAACATTCAAGCAGGCGAAATGAATTTTATAAAAAGCAGAAGGGCTGTTATAATAATGCACGGGTTAGGCATGAAACAATTAGTCATGGGGTTAAAGAAGAAAGGCTAGAGAAGGCTGGACTAAGATGGTATGGTCACGTAAAGAAATGGAGGAGAAGGGAATACCGAGGAAAATACTTGAAATGAAGACACGAGGTAAACCACCCAGAGCAACATGAAGAGATAAATAGCTCCTCAGGGGAATGGAGGAGAGGATTGGAGCAAGGTAGAGGCAGAAAAGCGGTGAGAAGGAAGACGAAAATGGAGAGGCTTGTCCACAAGATAGACTGACAAGTAGCTGCAAACTGTGGAGGAAAATGATTGGTAATTTAGGAAAACATCAAAAAAAATCATCAGCTATAAGAACATATCAAGAACTGCAAGGAAAGGGAATACTGTAGCGATTGTTTATTAACATTAGAAAACTGGCCAGACCCGAAGAAGAAAGAGACACAGCACGAAAGTACTTGATATTAAGGAAAAATGAGTGATATCCTTAGACGAAGAAGAAAGATACCATTTTGTGTACCTGGAGCGATAAATTAAACCGTATCAAATCACTCAAACTGAGAGATCAGAAACTGCAAAAGTACTGTTTTTGTGGGAAGGTACACAATAAATGTTGCAAGTTGCCTGTTAAAAATCCTGGACTCTTAACTTTTGCCAATAGTTAATTTTTGGCATCAGATCTTGTTGTTCGATTTTCATCAATTCGGAAATATTCTTTGCTTTACAGTACCGAGCAGATTATTATTATTATTTTTTGTCTTATCTTCCTACTCAGTGTCGGTCCTCTACCTATTTGAACAGGCTGTTATCTAAAATATTTCCGATAAGCCACATGTTTTATCACTTAATGTTTTGCTAATGTTTGTCTCACATTGCCACAACTTCTGTAGATAACTGGTTTATATTGCACCGACTAGTTGAAATTTGTAAAATTCGCTTGTGAAAAAGGTACCAATACTCAGGAATCTTTGGCTTACAACTTTATATAGTTAGAAAATGATCACATCAAGACGAAGTAAATAAGGTGACTAGACTGTATTGTTATGACTGATGTAGGTAAAATTTCGTAATTGTTAAATTTTACGTCATTATTCTTGTTAAAAATAACCCACATCTTAATCGAAATAGTGAATTTGCGTTTGCAACTCCAGCGGATTCCGAAAATTATTAAAAGATTTTTTATATACAGAAATTAAGTTTTCCTTAAATAACGTGATTTAATCACGAATAGAAAGTAGAGCACAAAAAAAAAAAAAAACCGAGATCACAAACCACCGTGACATAAAATTTCCTTTTTTGTATTGAGACGATCGTCTGTTGTTTTTATAGGACCCGGCCAATTGAGTGGTTCGAGACCAAACTTGAGTTTGTAAGGAAACAGCTGTCCCAATTTGGACTGCGACCAGTACGGTGCAAACATGGTATCGGCATAAGCAGTAGGGGGAAACCGCGCTCGGAGCTTGCCCCTGTCTCCTATGTTACCGTCACACACAGGTATCACAATGCTGCCTAACCGCAGGGAGTGCAGCCACTTGAACATTCCTAAAGGCTAGTTCGGAATAGGCTAGTAATTTAGTTGAGTGGTTAATACTGTACTAGCTAAAATAATCGCTACTGATTGAATAAGCTAATATTAAAGCTTGGACATTAAATTATTTCCAAAAATATATGTATGGTAGTATTAAATGTTTTTTAATAAAATCTACGGAGCGGTACTTACCCCATGTTGACGTGTTTCAAGTTTTTGGATGGCATTTCAAACTCCTCATACCGGATGTTTCTGGAAAAAAAGGATAAACATGTAATTATTAGAGTTTTTACACAGTAAAGAGAGACAATCAAATCATATACAAAATACAGTACCATATATTGAAGTGTTTTCCAGTTTCTATGAGGTTGAAACAAACGATTCGTATCAAATCCACACAGCTGATAAACCCGTTTCATAACTGTTCTAAGGAGTTTTACACAAATATTCTACAACATGTAACAGATTTAAGATAAAAAATTTATAATTTTCGGTTGTAACCTCAGCATTGCTCTTCGACGATTTATTGACAAAGGATCTCTAAATGTTCTGCCGTAGCTGTTATCAACTTACAAACTGAACCATTTAACCTTTTCAGAAAGTGTGACTTTCGTTGTAATGCGTATATCGTTTGAGGCATCAATGGACTTACTTGTCAAAGATATTTTTCTCCTTTCGTGACTTGTTGTTACAGCCCTTATGAAAGCGTCACAGAATTGATACATAGATTGGGCTGGGATAGTTTGGAAGACAGACGACGTAGCTTGCGTTCGAATTTATTGGAGAATATGCGAAAAAATTTAAATTTCGAGTGCAATGAAATACTTCTTCCGCCAACCTATTTAGGTCGCAATGACCGGAGGGATAAGATTAGAGAAATAAGATGCCGTACTGATACTTATATGTATTCCTTCTTTCCTCGCACTATTCGGGATTGGAATGGGCGGGTTTAGGATTGGTGCTTAGCACCCTCTGCCACCCACAATGTTTGTGATTTGCAGAATATGGATGTAGATGTAGATGAACGCCTCGTCGCAGTTGAAGAAATTACCGGTAGAGGCGCTAAAGGACTAGAGCAATGAACGGGAAGGTTTTTTACTTTTTAATTATTTTTTTTACTTACGGATTTACGACTCATCGATATCTATGTCGTTAGAGGTGGTATGGGACTGTGGACAAGGAACGGTAAGGAATTCGATCATGGCCTTTTTGAAAGAAGCATCGCGACATTCGCCTGGAGAGATTTGGGGAAACCATAGAAAACCCAAATCTGGATGCCAGGACGGAGATTCGAACCGGTGTCCTCCCGAATTCGAGTCCAGAGCGTTAACCGATCACCCACCACTCTCGGTGAACGGGAAGGAATTCGGCCACGATATTTTGAAGGAACAATCCCGGCATTTGCTTGGAGTGATTTCGGGAAATCATGGAGAACTGAATTTTGGAAGTCCGGATGGGTATTCGAACCCGCGTCCTCTAGAACGCGAGGTCAGAGCGTTACGGCTCACCAACTGCGCTCGGTCCAAATGGTCGTACAGGAAACTAGAACGTTTGGAAATTCTTGAGTTGATTGCGGACAAGAGTGGGCATGTCCAAAGATAATGTAGTAAAATATGAAATGTCAATGTGGTGAGGCTCGTACTATGAAGCATATGCTCCATGTGCCCTACGTGCCAATCTTCTTGCATCGAAGAGGATCTGTATGAAGCGGCACAGAATTTTTATTTTTTATTTTTTTTGGTTATGTCTTTATGCCTTGTCGACGTCAAGGTCATTAGAGACGTGCAGTGCCGGGGGAAAAGAACGGAATTCGTCTGGAGTGATTCCAAAAAAAAAAAAAAGAAACAGAATTTTGGATGTCCGGGCGGGGATTCGAACACGCGTACTTCCGAATACGAGGCCAGAGTGTTACTAGTCTGGGTGGCAGAACACACTTGATGTTGTAAAGAACTGGTCGAAATAGGTGTAATGCGCTTAACTGGACACTCAATGTTTCAGACACGAGAGTAATAATAATGATAGATTTCAGAGAGAGGCTAGTGCGTTAGTACTCAACGTGAACGGTGATGCGGGAAAAGCCTGAACTTATATTAAAATGAATGTTTGTTTGTTTGTATGTTCTATGCGTTCCTATACCATTCATCCGATTACGGTGAAACTTTGGTGAGTTATTGTGTGCACACATGCGAAGGTCTCTCACCCCCCCCCCCCCCCGCGAAATATATATAAAATAAATAAAAAATCCCAAAAAATCACTCCCTCTCCATTTAAAACCCTTAATCTTATACGAACCCACATTTTTTTCCCGATTTAGATGGAAGTTTGCACACGTATACTTTACAATAAACCGAAAAATACTGCCAACATTTGTTTTCAGAAACCAACCCCTCTCCCACATTCCACCCCCATAATTTTTGCCATTTTTTTTTTTTTTTTTTTATACACACCCACATTTTTTATTCGATATCGGCAGAACTATTCACAAGTATACTTTAACACAAACAGAAAAATACTGAATACATTTGATTTCCGAAAGCCCAACCCCTCTCCCCCTTTCCACCCCCTTAATTTTTGTCAGTGTTCTTTATGCATACCCTCAGTTTTTATCCAATATCGAAGAAACTTTGCACACGTATTCTTTAAAACCAGCGGAAAAATACGGTCTACATTTGGTTTTTCAAAAACCATACCTCTCTCCCCCTTTCCACCCCTAATTTTTGTAACTATTCTTTATACACACCCTCACAGATTTCATCCGATTTCAATAGCCCTTTGGACACGTATACATTAAAATGAACAGAAAAATGCTGTCTAAATTTGATTTTCAGAAACCCAACCCCCCTCACTGTTTCCACGCCATTAATTTTCGCAGATGTTTTTTTATACAAAGCTACGGTTTCTATTCGATTTTGAAGGAACTTTTCACACGTACTGTCTACATATTATTTACAAAAGCGCAACCCCTCTCCCAATTAACTCCCATCCATCTTAATTTCCAAAAGTTTTTTTAATAGTTTTTATCAAACTTTTGCTGGAACACTGCACACGTATACTTTAAAAGAAAGAGAAATATTTTGCCTACATTAGGTTTACAAAATAAAACCATATACTGTCACCCACTTAAGAAATAAAAATAGGCATAAATGTCTTAAAAATCGAATGCATATCAATGAACACAGTGTTCACGAAAATGACGACGGCTGTAGCTCGATACCCACTGTTTTTATCCAATATCGACGGAACTCTGCACACGTATTTTTTAAAACCAACGGAAAAATATTGTCTACATTTGGAAACCTTACACCTCTCCCCCTTTCCACCCCCTAATTTTCGTAAACCTTCTTTATACACCTATTGTTATTGCCGAGTTGTGGAGTTTCTCCGTACTGGCCAGATGAGTGTAGTCCCTATCTGCTGTGTGTGCACTGCATCTAATGGAGACCCCCCCCCCTGCCCCCTCCCCCTCATACCCTAATGGAACTCGGCTGGCGGGCGATTGCCGGCAGATCATAATTGTAGACTCGTTGTCGAGGGGGGCGATATTAATGGGCGTGTTCGCTAAACTGCGCGGTGCATTATGGGCCGTCACGTCCTCGCGGGGTGGCGACCGGGATTTACGACTCGGCTCGATTCGATTCGAGTTTTCAGCCCGTGACTCAGTGTCCAGCGGCGCTGTAGTCTCGACCAGCTCCTATCGACTCAATTAAATCGATACATCTAACCTCCCTCATGACAAACGTGCATCAGTTAAAAATGGTGTGAAACGAGGTTGTGGTCTATCACCATTAATATTCAACTTGTATGTAGAAAGAGAAATAAAGGAAATAAAAGAAACTATTTCATGTGGCGTAAGTATTCAGGGAGGAAAAAAAAAAAAAAACAGTATGCTACGATTTGCTGATGAC
>CM061919.1:261704389-261729389 GCA_031002005.1 Vandiemenella viatica
GCAGATCACCTGGAATTAATTACAGGCAAACTTGAGAGTGCTCTAGAACAAATCTAAGAATTACGGAATTAAACAGCCAAGATAGGATTGCAAATATCTTTTTTTAAAAAATGTAATTTTTGACAAATACGATATCACCGATGCAGTGCACGATTTTAAATAACAATATCTAAAACACATTGCTTGATGTACTTTGGAGGATGGATAACGAACAATACAATAAATAAAAAACCGAATTAAAAAATGGATAACGCATTAACAAGAAACATATATAATAAAAATCACTCCTGGAATATGAAACTGAGGAACTGTCAAACTGTAGTTGGAGCAAAAGTACTTAATGCAGTGGAAACACTTAAAGTAAACAGAACTGAATACCTTTAAATAGCCGAGGAAGTCGAAAGATTTTTGAGAAAAATAATAGGGCCTAAAACCAATGGAGAATCAGAATACAAATTAAGATCAGGCAAAAGAAATACTTTTTAAAATTGAAAAACTAACAGATGTAATGAGGAAAAGAAAACTACAATCCTATAGGCACGTGTACATCATTCTGATGGTTTACAGTCAGAATTTAGATTATATGCAAATAAGATAATTTTATATAATAGTATCAAAACGGGAGAACAGTGAAAACAACTGCAGGGTAATCGGGCTAGAATATCTAGATGGGTAGGTCAACATGGAATCAAGAAGAGTCAGCTTATTAGATACACAGATAAAAACTATAGGTTGTTTATAAACTATAGGGTGGAGTCAGAATTGTTTGCTGAAGGCTTTAAGTGTAAATATCTTGGTATAGCATTAGATAATAAACTCAACTGGGCAGAGCACATTAGGCAGGTGGTAGAAAAAGGTTACAGAATCCTTCATTTACCGGATAGGGTCATGAGAGGATGACACAGAGAAGTAAGGGAACTGGATTATAAAAACTTCGGTCAGACCATTGCAACAATATGGTGCTGTAGTTTGGGACTCACATTTTAGGTTACGAATAAAGGAGATGGAGGAGTTGCAAAGGTGAACTGCCAGATTTGTTTGTGGGAATTACCGCAGAATGCTTTCATTAACTGATATGATAAAGGAGTTGGATTGGCAGTCATTGTAAGATAGGAGGAAGGTGAAGAGAGTGCTGGGAATGTACAGGGCTTTTTGGTGGTATTGGGCGAAGAATTAGGAATTGGTGCATGAAAGAGAAAAGATAACTATGGGCACGAGCTGACGCTCGATTTAATGTATAAGGGAGCGGGAAAATTTTCTTTCGTGGTAAGGCTGTCAGAGATTGGAACAAATTACCAAGTGAAGTGTTGCATAATTTTACAAAGACACTGAAGAAAATTAAAATTTATAAATGGCTTGAAGTAGATGGACGGAGGATTTAAACACTCAATGTAAATAAGACAATAATAAAATAGGGGTAATTAGATGACTGGGAAAATTGCCATCGAAGCAGCAATTAAATTCAGTTTTATTCTTCTTATACTCATTGCATTTCATCAATAAAACATTGAGATAATAAATGCAGCCATTGTATTTTGATACTGTGTTGTACTTTAGATGTGACGGTAATTACTGTCGTATATAGAGCGCGAGCTGGTGAATTCCTCGGGGCTGTTTTGAGGGCGGAAGCTCGCCAGCCACCCCCCAGACGGGGGGAGGCGTCCGCGCGGCAGCCATTTGTAATTCTGATTCTATTCGTCTGCAGCACTCTCTGCCAAACGGAGTCCACTTCCGGTTAAAAGGCGAACGCTGAAAGGGGAACCCCCCCGGCCGGGGAGAAGTCGTATAAAAATACTGCGGGGGAGGCGAAATTGTTATATGGAGCTGAAACTCGACAATGCCGGGCGAGCGTTGTATGAAGTCATATTGCTGCTCCTGGGGAGGGGATGACAATGGAAACTGCACAAACACTTCTTTGTCGTCCGCATCAATAGTCGTGACTCAAGCCGGGGTCCTCGAAAAACAACTGTCGATGCAGGTCGATTTCTGGAAATCGGCGTGGGCGTCTTGTCTGTTTCAACAGTTCTGGGAACCTTAACTCCTACCAGCGTTAAAAATATGGGGGATCCACTGTTCCTGGAAATTCTGTGTTCTGCAATGTATATATATACAGCGATGAAAACAGCCTCTTCCTTCTGATTGCTTATACTCAGCAACATTTAAGGTTGCTAACTTATTTGAGAAAAAAAGCATATTTATTTCTGGAAGAGAATAAAAGGTTTTTTTATGCTTCTGCATCTAGCAAGGAATGTTTGGTTTCTTTTCAAGAATTGATAACTAGTATCATATTCTAAATCTAGACAGATAAACTAGTTCTAACCCGCGACTTAGTACACGTGGACTTAAAAATTTTATCACTGGAACTGAATGTAGAAAACTGCAAGTAACGTAAAAGATTTTCCAAAAAGCAAAGAGTCGGGATAATCACCATACCTTTTTACCATTAAATTGGTCGCATAGGCATTGTTTCTCTCACAGTCAGTTTATGCATGATCTAAGTGCAAGGCGAGTTTCATCAATTTTATGGGAACTCCAATATTTAATCTTAATTTGTAAGAAGACACTCCAGATAACCGCCAAGCGTTAAGGAAGTCTGTGGAATATTTGGTAACTTGTGTAGTATTCACAACACTGTCCACCGATAGATACTTCACTATTTCGCCTTGATATATAGATAAGAACATTGTTTTGGTCCAGGAATCAAACCCTATATCGCGTGATACCTTGCTTGTTAACTCTCATCCTCGTGCTCAACTTGAACGAGTTAGTGTTCAATCAGTTTCAAACAATCCTTGTCCAACGACAGATATTCATAGAAGTAATATTCCTACTATTTCTCTGGAGAAGAACAAGCTGGGTATATCCACAGCTATTTTCAAACGTCGCAAACCGACTTTTGTCACTAAGTTTGCCGACCACATTCATAATTTGATGTTTCCTTTCGGTACAGACCCCGTTTTCCCCTCTCACCACATTACTAAAGCATTGGCGAATGATATTACCATTGGTTGCGAACTTTTGGTGCATGTTGAAAATTTACGCAGTACTAGCTCAGAATGTCATACTGCAGTTTTTTCAATGAATCTAATGAAAGGTTTCATTCTCCAACATTCAATTGAGCCTTTTGAAAAGTATAATGCCACAATGCAAAGCAAGAAACGTAGGAGGAAAAGAAAGGTTAGGAGGGAAGAACCAGGAGTACATGTTAAGAAAAAAAATAAAAAAATCCTATTCTGGTCCAAAAGTAAACTGGACTTGTTTTATGAGGGCATCAAAATACTTAAATTCAAATACAAACATTCTTCCTTTTAGCATAAGGGATTCGCATTATTCATGTACTACATTTTAGTTGTATTTTGAGGAACCTATGTCGGACAAAGTGACGAATTGAAGTTTGACATGTATCTTCAATATAATGGTTTTGTACATACTTTGGTTCTTTCTTAAGTCTTGTTTCTTGTAAGTTTGTTTAGTTTTAATATTTCTCCGTAGGCTTTTTCTTTGTTTAAGATAAATCACAAGGATACTTGGTGTAGACAGGGTATATTAGGCAATAAATGTTTTGAGTTGCATTAAGCAACGGATATCGAGAATCAGTATTACTAGATCATGTAGGGGTATGAATATTGTGTGGGACCGTATGGGTTTTAAAATACCGAGTTTGAGAATGGTCTTCAACTTACTTGTTCATAAGTATTCCACAGAACTAGCAGGTGCTGGTCTTTCCGTAAGAATAGATGGATCATGAACTAATATGTACACTTTGCATTGTGATATTTAAAATTTAGGGAATAATCTTCGAATTAAATTTTCAGGTTCAGAAAGAACGTAGTTGTCTTATTGTTTTCAATGTGGTTTCTCTAAAACCTTATAAAAGTGTCGAATTGAATGGGAGTGCGGGGTCAAGCACTGATTGAAAGTGCATTTGTATGTAGACAAATCCTCCACGTTTCTCACTTTTCTGAGACCATTAGAGTCCAAAAGGAGGTATTTTGTTTTAACTTACGATCAGAAGTCCAGCTTCGACATAGGCAAAGATAATAGGACCAATTGGAAGAAAAAAAATCATAATAATAACTCATGTCATGTGTTTCGTAGGTGAAGTGTTAAACGTTGTAGCAAGGTGTGAATTGGGGACAAAGAAGAAGAAGAAGAAAAAAAGAGACGATGAAGATCAATCTCAAATTTGAGAGATGAATTCGTTGTTCATTTTGTACAACTAGTGGTGTTTGATTGTCGTCTTCTTTTTTTGTGTGTGTGTGTTAATGTTCTATTGTATTTCTTTCTTCATTTGTATGTGATTTCAAGATGTGTGCAATAATGTTAAAAATTGTTGTTATTAACATAAGAGTAGTCGAGCAAGCTTCCAGACAAAACTTTTGTATTTCATGAGTCATTTCATATTGTCTGATATGTATAATCATGTCAATCTTAGTTTAAGGGTTACTTGGCGACGGAAGTCGGGGCTTTGTCAATGCCAACTTCCGCCTGATTCCATCGGTGGGAGTGTAATAGAACAGGCATAATGCCTTTAGTGTAATTTTATTTAATTTCACAGAACTTACAGGTATCGATATGCTGGTAATATAAGTTCTCTGAAGTAGAGGCATTGTAGGATTATCGCTGACGAGTGATGGCGTGTGGATTGTAGTGAAATGTTGATCAGCTTTAAGTGTTATTCTTTATTAAATGTATTGTAATTAATAACAATTTTCCTACCTTTCAAAATAAATGAACCTGCAATCTTGGAAGATCGAATGTCTGGTAGTTAATTTCTTCGTCGATATTTAAGAATACATAATATAGAAAATAATAATTTAAAATAGTTACACCACATTGGTCGAATTGGATTTTATGGGGATTTCGATACATCTTTTGAACCAATCATGGTATTTCTTTAAAATTACACTCTCAGTTTTCTTAGCAGCCTGCCATTTTCTTTTAATTTCCAATTTAAGCCTTGAAAACTTTTGTTCGAACTGTTGCATTTGTTCTACCGTGAATGTCGGTTGATTTAAAATATATTCCTCAACTAATTCCAACTTTTTCACGAAATCATTTCCTTTCTCGTGTTTACTCATATCATAAATAACTTTTCGGGACATGAGCATGATACCAGAAGAGCGCATAACAAAGAAAATCTTTGATGAATTAATGTGACGGAAAAAAGTAAGTTTGTTTCATTGTAAATAATCTAGAATTTTTTCGAATAAATATACATTTGGCAGTTTTTGGCACCAAATTTTCAATGAAACACCAAGATAGTACACTAAAGTAATACCATACAAGAAATCAGACTCTGGAAAGGTCCGGAAATATAACAAAATCACTCTTTAATACTTTTCGAAATAAAAAAATCAGTACAAAATTAGCCAGCTTACAAAAATGTACAGAAATAAAGTTGTACGATACCTTTGGATGTATGTTACTGTTATTTCAATTATAGGTACCTGGCTGAACAATATCTATGATTAAAATCACCTCTACTCACTTAACATCACTCACAAATTAAATTGGTACAACTTATAATTTTCTTGTATTTGCTTGGTAACAGTACGTGCATCTTGCAATGTGCTTCGAAGAAGACTATTCACGGGGTGGGGAATGATGCTTATCTAAAAAACATAGCTGATTGATATTCTATAAACATTGACCTCGAGTCAGGTAGATACGGGTTCTTGGAAGTTGCTTAAACTTTTTTTGATTTTTGATCGGCTTTTTGTGTCAAATACCCCTGTGTGTGTGGGTCACCGACAAACGTAAAAACTTCTCCAATTAATGGTAGTTTTAAGGGCGGTTAGAGCACTGCTTACAATATACATCCAGAAAGAGAAGATCCAAGAAAACGGAAATACAGACAAAGCTGATACTTTGCCTTAAGCTATCCAGCCAATTTTTCTTTCAATATGTGAATTAACAACAAAAATGTAAAATTCCGCGTGGACAAAGTCACGGGTGCAGCTAATAATAATAATAATAATAATAATAACAATAATAGTAATAATAATTGTTTTCTACACTCTCCCTTTCTCATCTTGACAACTTTCACTGAAAGAGCAATGAATGTAAAATGGCTGAAAGATAGATATAGTGCGTCCTTAAATTTAATTAGAAATGAATTGTTTATTTATTTATCGTGCTTGCCTCCCCTTAAAATATGTTTGTGTAATTTTAATCTGGCATTTTATTAAGTTTTTAAGTTTTAGGAGATTGGCAAGACAGATAACAAATGAAGAGGTGGAATATCTTTGGAGCATGAAGGATGAACGGAACGAAGAACATTTTGAAAGCACGTGGCACAAAGCAGAATTAATCATTGAGTTTCAGCTAATGTATGCGAAGTATTCATGTGTATTTAAGTGAATTTTAATGCTTACTGAGTTAAATTGTGATACGGTTGTAATAAAAAAAGATTCGGATCAATTTCAGTAAGATGTCGTATTGGTAGAAGAGAACCAAAAATACCACATTTCTTACATCAGCTATCACTCCTTGAAAGGAAACAAAAAATTATTACCTAGGTCCATAAGCAGCAAAAAAAATATCTATTTAATACAGAAAACACATAAGTTTAAAAATGCTTTTATTTTCAAAAAGTTGGCAAGTTTAATTAGAGGAGCACCAAAACAGTTCAGAAAGGTACAGTTTAACGTGGAATGCGAACTGTTAAGCGATATGTCACATACTTGAAACCAAGAGCAATGGTAAGATTACAGGGATGTAAACATCCCATTTCCATGGTGGGTACTGGTTGTTTACGAAACATTGTAATTTTCCTTCCGTTTGCTTAACCCATTTCTACTTGTTGTCTTTCTTGTTCCAGTAGATTTCCTTAAAGAACATCATTAAGAAAATGTAATCTTTGCCTTACAGACAGTTAATTTACCTAACTTTATGCTGCTAATTCTCAGTTGCTTTTAAACTAAAATTGTTTCTTTAATATTTTCATTTGTTTATTGTAGTTTAATATTTATTAGCGAGATACTGAAAAAGCGTGAAAAAAACAAAAATATTAAAATGGGATGAAAGAACAGAAAATAAAAAAGCAGAAAGAGAAAGGAACAGCGCGAAAAACTAATGAAAAGATAAAGACAAAAAGATTTTAATATCCCTTTTTTTATCCGTCAGCCCCTTGTGTTATTTCAGAACCGAATTTGCTTTATCGTTTCCTGTTATCGGACTAGTTATAGCTCTAGTATGTTAATTCTGTTGGTTACCACTTTGTAACTACTCGTCAAGAATATAGTTTATACATATCAAAGTTTCCCACAACCACACACCTGAAGTACTGCTTGCATTAGTCTAAAAGAGTTCAATTATTGTGAGATGAAGCATTTCGACTTACCCCGTGTGTCTTCTTCAGCTTGGCCATGCCCATGTTACACCTCATGCCGAATGAAATGATGAAACCTGCAGACAGCACAAAGGATAATCAGGCACAAAGTGAAAAAATAGGGTAGACTAAAGTCAATGCTATCCTAGAACAACTTTCGGAACCACCAATAAGCCAAAATGTCATTACGACGAATGTAATTATTGGAGGTTTCAGAGGAAACGAGAAAGACGTTTATGACAATTTTCGTGTGAAGTACGAGTATTTATTCCTCAGACACATTGACTCTGTGAAAGAATAAAAGAAGAAGTCAGAAGCCTTTAAAAAGCGGAGAATGTTGAAGATATGAAGAGTAGAGAGAGGGAAGAATGAGTAACCAAGAAGCCCCTTAAAACTAGAAGCGGTATGGTTTCACGTTGTGTCTTTCAAGTTGGTTTGCCACTTGCTAGAAAGTTAATTGAAAGGACGACATACAATAGGAATACGTGGACAATACTGTATTGACCACATTTAGAAGGAAGAACGTACGTAGAAGCAACGAGATCCGCTTTAACGAGAATCAGACACAATCAGAGGAAAAATAATTCTTCATCTAACAACAATTAAAATCCTAGGTTCATCAGTAACGAAAATGAGTTGGCATACGACACACAAAATAAAATTTTGAGATAATCATTTGTACATCACGCCGTTCATCTTCTATCCATTTATAGGGACAAAAGAGTAATCAAAAGTAGTAAAAAGGAAACATCCTACCAGACGAAAGCATAAGACCAAGAAATTACATTCTGAGAGATACTGGGATACCGTGTGTGCGAGGAAAATTGAGTGATGGCTATGAGTGTTGACAGAAATAGCTCCATTTTAAATGTCATTTTCATAACACAAATTGCATGATAGCTACGAATAAGGACAGAAACGGGACGATGTTCTTAGTATTTCTCAATGTGTATGGTTGGATGACATGGAGCTTTATAATATCATGTTTGAGAAATTATTTGCGTGGTACCTATGAGTAAAAAGAAAGGTAAAACCATTTGAAGTATCTTCTGATGTGCAAAGTTGGCGACCATGTGCCGTTACAAGATCATCTATGTAAAACGAATTGCGCGAGAGTTGCAGATGACGACCGATACAGCACCATGATGTATTTCGAAGTGTAAGGTTGGCTTCCTTGGTCATTACAGTATTTTATTTGTGAAACAATTTGTGCGGTGGCTATGTATGAGGACGGGAACAGCACTAAGTTTGTAATGTCTATTTATACAGAAGGTTGGCTGCAATGCGACATCAAAATATTAGCTGCGTACAGAAATGGCACCATATTCTTACTGTCTTTCAATGTGTAAGGTTGGCTGTTATGTAGCATTAGGTCAAATTGCACGACAGTTACGAAAGGGGATACGAATAGCACAATGTTTCTAGTGTGTTTTGATCTGTAAAATTGGCTACCATAACGCATTACAGTATTATTTTTGCTAGACAAATTGTGTGGTAGCTACAAATGAGGACACGAATATACCATGTTTTTAGTGTTATTCGATTTTCAAGGTTGACTGCTATGCGGCATTCCAATAGCGTCTCTGTTAGACAAATTGAGCGACAGCTACGAGCGTGGACAGGAATAGCACAACGTTTTTAGTGTCTTTCGATGTTCACGGTTGGCTACTACGTAGCATTATACTGTACTATTATGTGTGAGAGATAAAGTGTGTGGTAGCTGCGAGTCTTTTGATCTGTAAATTTGGTAGCCATGATGTATTATAGTATCATGTTTTCAAAACAATGTGTTCTGTAGCTATAAGGGGAAATCCACAAATTACGTCACACGAATTTCATGATTTTTGGACCCCTCCCCCCCCCCATGTCACAGGTTGTCACATTTGTGGGACCCCCCTTCCCCTGGTGTGACGTCACATATTTTGCAATTTTAAATTTATAAATTAAAACAGCACTTCCAAAATGACTTATGCATTTCTATTTAAAAAATCATATCAACAATTAATCAAACATTTAAGAAAATATAAATAAACATAAAAAATCGAATTAATGATACAAAATTGAGTCATCATGTCTCCATGGATTTTGAACCCATTTCTTGATAGTGTTTATTATTGGCATAATAGTTACTTGATTATTGATTTCGATAGTGTTGGGAACATTCAAAGTGTCATCGTCATCTTCATCCAACTATAAAGCGTCGTCATTGTTTAATAAGCAAAGAAATTTCCTATTTCGTCTAGCGGCAATGCTTTGTGGACGAATCTTCATGTTGGGGAAAACTTCTAGTTGCCTCTTATGTAATTGCTTATGTTGGTTAGTGGCTTAGTATGATGAAAAATATAGTCCACAGATGCCACATGATCGTTTAAATAAGTATGCCTCGACACTGGGGCAATACGAGCCAAAAAGTTATACAAATTATGCATGTGATGTCACAAAGTTTATGACACGTCCCCCCCCCCCTCTTGTCACACGATTTTACACTTTGTTGACCCCCTCCCCTCAGGGTGTGACGTAATTTATGGATGGCCCCTAAGCGGAATAGCAGCATGTTTTTACTGTATTTTTATACAGAAGGTTGAATGAGATGTGGCTTTACAACATCATCTTGTTGACTAGTTGTTCGATAGCTAGCTACTAGCGAGGGCAGCAATAGCACTATATGTTTAGTGTTTTTCAATTTGCAAGGTTGGTTGCACTAGTATTTTTTAATTTACATGGTTGGTTATCATGTGGCATTGCAGTATCATCTTTGTTAGACAAATTGCTACGAGTGAGGACAGGAATAGCACCATATTTTTAGTTTCTCTCGGTGTTATAGATTGGCTGCCATTTTGGATTACTGTATCATCTTCGCGAGAATAACTGTGTGGTAGATATGAGTGATGACGGGAATGACACTCTGTTTTTAGTGCCTTTCAATTTGCAAGGTTCGTTGCACTAGTGTTTTTTAATTTACAAGGTTGGTTATCATATAGCTTTACAGTATCATCTTTGTTAGACAAATTGCTACGAGTGAGTACAGAAATAGCACCATGTTCTTAGTGACTTTCGATGTTACAGTTTGACTGTCGTTTGGGATTACTGTATCATTTTTGCGAGAGTAACTGCGAGGTAGATATGACTGATGAGAGGAATGACACTCTGTTTTTAGTTTTTTTCGATGTTATAGATTGGCTGCCATTATGGATTACTTTATCACCTTTGTGATAGTAACTGTGTTGTAGATATGAGTGACGAGGGGAATGACACTCTATTTTTAGTGTCTTTCGATGTTATGTGTTGGCTGCCATTTCTGTTTACTGTAGCATCTTTCCGAGAATAACTGGGTGGTAGATATGAGTGATGAGATGAATGACATTCTGTTTTTAGTGTCTTTCGATGTTGTAGGTTGGCTGCCATTTGGGTTTACTGTATCATCATTGCGAGAGTTACTGCGTGATAGACGTGAGTGACGAGAGGAATGACATTTTGTTTTTAGTATCTTTTTATGTGTTAGGTTGGCAGTGATTGGAGACAGCAAGTGGTTTGTTTGCTACTTACCGACGCAGGTGAGCACGGCGATGGTGTAGCGCTTGGTGAGGCAGGGGCACTCGGGCCGGACGTACTTGTCGATGTGCCTGAGAGGGGGTCTCTCGGGACTCGGCAGGGACTCTGGAGTGCAAGCCCCGCTCACCACCTTCTCGTCCTCCTGCGACCTGCTGAACCTGTGACACACAACTCAGACGGTCACAAGCAAGCGGGAAGACTGTCGAAATCAGCACCGGGTCCACTAAACAGCTCTGCTCTAGGAGATAATGTCCAGGTCAATGCATAGCTCCCGCCTCCCGTGGTGTACAAAACATCTACCTCTTGCAACAAAGTACAAGGTGAGTCAAAAAAGACTTTACAACTTTGGAACGATATAGAAATTTGTTGACATAACTTACAGAATTGGTAGATGTGTAGTTTTGTAGCAAACAAACTCAAGTTTGATGTATGTATGTTGTGTGATGTAAGGAGGGGTGAGAAATAGAGTTGAGAATTTCAGGCCAATCAGTTTGACATCAGTGGTGGGTAAATTAATGGAAAGATTGATATGCAACCATATCAGAAATATATGTGAGCAACGTAAGTGGTTTTCAAGCAGGCAACATGGGTTCAGGCAAGGATATTCATGCGAATCTCAGTTGGTGGGATATATGCAAGATATTTCAGATGAAATGGACAAGGGAGGCCAAATTGATAGTGTAGCACTAGATCTGTAAAAGGCGTTTGACAGAGTGAGCCATAAAATGGTAGTAAAGAAGGTAAAAACCATTGGAGTTGATGACAAAGTGATTTGCTGGTTAGAAGAATTTTTAAAAGACAGAAAACAGAAAGGTAGCTTAGGAAATGTAGTATCAAAAGAAGTGGAAATAAAAATGGGAGTGCCACAGGGTAGCGTATTGGGACCATTGCTATTCATTATTCTAATGAATAATTGTGTTGATTGTTTACTATCTGAAATTAGATTGTTTGCAGATGACATAATGCTGTATAAAAGAATCAAAACGATAGAGGACTGTAAACAGCTGCAGGGTGATCTGGACAGGATATCTAGTTGGGTTGGTAAACATGGGATCCAGAGAGGGTGCAAAAAAGGAATGCTAGATTTGTTTCTGGAAATTATCGCAGAACGCAATCAGTGACGGATATGATAAAGGAGCTGGAATGGGATTCATTGCAAGACAGGAGGAGGATGAGGAGGGTCATGGGAGTGTACAGGGCATATACTGGCGATGAGGCATGGAAAGATATTGCAATAGGTATGAAAAGTAGTGCATGGAAGGGAAAAGATGACCATGACCACAAGCTGGCACTCGATTTCAGGCACAAGGGTGTGGTAAGATTCTCTTTTTTAGGTAAGGGTGTCTGGGATTTTAATGAATTACCAAGAGAAATGATGAATAATTTACCGAAAACGTTGAAAGAATTTAAAGATAAAATTTGTAGAGGTCAAATGTAGGTGGCTGCATGATAGGGGGAAGTTTGGAGTTTAGGGAAATTGCCACCGGAGCCTATGCTCCATTGCAATTAAATTAAATTAAAATCAGTACACCATTCCGCCACCATGAGCGTCAGCGTAGTGCTCAGATAAAAATGGCTACTTTCACTGGTGCGGAACGTGCTCGCTGTGTATTTTGGTTTCATGAAACGAATTCTGCAACACTGATCGATGAACATGACCGAGATGGGATGGTTTAATACCAGCAATACGGTGCACCACCTCATTTACTCGCGAAAGTTCGAGGTCTCCTCGATAATCACTTCTCAGATCGGTGTTTTTTACTTACGACATTACGCCTCGTTGACGTCGAGGTCATTAGAGGCGGGAAAAGACGGGGGCAAGGAACGGGTAAAGAATTCGGCCATGGTCTTTTGAATGAAGCATCCCGGCATACGCCTGGAGTGATTTCGCGAAATCATGAAAAACCCAAATGCAAAATCTGGACGGAGATTCGAACCCAAGTCCTCTCAAATGCGAGGCCAGAGTGCGGTGGATTGGTCGTGAAGGGCCAATCACACGGCCACCTCGCTCCCCAGACTTGACACCACTGGATTTCTTTGTCTGGAGTTTCATTAAAGATCGTGTGTATGTTCCTTCCCTACCAAACAATTTGGCTGACCTGAAAAATCGAATCTACGCTGCCGTTGCACAAGTTTCACCCGATTTGCTGGAAAGAGTGTGGGAAGAAATTGATTACCGGTGGAATGTTTGCCGCATGACAAATGGTAGCCACATCGAACTAAAATGACACTTGACACTTTTATGTGAAACTTGAGGTTGTTTGCTACTACAAAGTGACACACCTACCGATTCTGTAAGTTATCTCAATAAATTTCTATATCATTCCAGAGTTATAAACTCATTTCTGACTCACCCTGTATAGGTGTCTCCACAAGATACACAGCCTAAAACGAAATAATCTTTCAGACACAAATTTAAGGGGCCCTGTTTGCTTAGCACTGCAATTGTAGAGCCTTGATACTGTTCAAAAACATGAGGGTGACATATGGAACAATGGGCTCCCACTTCTTCTTCTGGTTGCCTATTCCTAGCCAATTTCTTCCTCCGTAAACAACACGTGCTCATTAGAGAATACCTGGTAACTTAAAATACCCAGCAATCACTTTCTGGAGTAGGAAAGAATTAAAACTTTATGTGTATAGCCCAGCACTATATGATTGTGAAGTATGGATTTTAGGAAAAAAGGAAAATTGAAGCGTTTGAATTAGCAAGTGAATAATATACAACAAACGCTTAAGGAATTTAAAATTAAAATTTGTGAATGGGGGAGGAATTTAACACTCCAATCATAAGTAAATTATATGGAACAAAATAAATGGGGCTAATTAGATCACTAGGTGAATTGCACCATCGCAATCAAAATTAATAGTAATGATTGTCCAATAACTTATTGCTCGAAACAAAAGGACGGCGGTGGCACCGGGATAAGAAAATAAAGCATTGTAACACTACTTTCGTCATTATAATGAGACAAAACAAACACTATTTTCGTGATAATAATGAGGCAAAATTTGTCAATCAATTTAGCACATAGTATAAGCCTGCAAAGTGCTAATGAAATAGTTTATTCCTTATTTGATGGATGAAATTACCTTCACACTCGCTAAATCACTTATTATCGGGATCTGAAAATATTATCTTTAACTTCTGACCTCAAACACAGGATTAAAACAGTATTTGTCTCTTAAATATCAATGCATCAGTACGAACTGGTAATTATTTAAAGTCCAAAAAACGTACACGTAGCAAAAACTTTAATTAAATTTCATTTTGGTACCACTAAAACAACGCATTGCAGTCATAGACACTGCTTAGTGAAAGGTACTACCGTGCGCAATAATTTTGGAACGACTTTCCGATGTAGTAATCAAAGATAGTTTTACTATTTGTTTTTAAAGCTCTATTTCATTTTATGAGCTGACAAAATAGTGGTATGTGATGTGCCTGTCAGCAAGAGGTACTTTCTAGGTGTGTGGGTATGCACCAATGGGAAATGAGGGACGAGAGAGTTTGATCTCTGGTTCCTGCAGACAGCGGAAGTCTCCGCGGAGTGCGCGCCGACAGAAAGCGACGCATCCGTCATCGTTAGGCCGTCTGGATGGGCCGGGATATTGGCTGTCGTCAGTGCACCAGGGGTGGGGTTGGGGGGTGAGGTGGAGGGTGCCTTTTACGCACTTGAGTCTCACCCCAGCCGGGTTTCATTAAGACCACTTCAAACGCCGGCACCCCCTCGGATTCTGCTGGCGTCGGGCGCATTTCACAGCGAATTTCTTCCAACTTTCCCCAAACAATTAATATAAATGTAAAATACAGGCGAGAATTTTTCTATTAAATTACAGCCTTGTGATCACTCAGTGAAGTTTGTGTGATGTTCAAGTGAAAGAATTGTGACGTAAGATCTGAAGTAGTGAAGTAAATACGTACTGAAAAGTATTCTGTGTTCCATATTTCAAAGTGATCTAGTATTTAGTTTCAATTTGTGATGTTCTAGAATTAAATAATACTGATAAATAGTCTAGATGTCTACTCTGAAGGGTAAACATATTAGTTGAAGAATTTTTTTAAAAAACCATATTGTAATGATTTGTATGACTTAAAAAGCAGCGGTGTGTAAAGTACGGGGAAAAATTCGTATGCATTGTAAGGGAATGGTTACTTTTGGGCTTTCATATAACTTGGGTTCAATAAAATGAAAATATATGTTAGCGTAATAATTAATAATTGTATTAAAAATAAGGGAGATCAACAATAAACATGATGTTTGCGATGAGACAACTACTACTGCTACTAAAAAAAAGTATGATCGGTATGGTATCTTAGTGGTTAAGGCGCTCACTATGAAAACTCAAGGTCTCAGATTCAAATCCCGTTGGGTCCAGGATTTTTTAAGAGTTCTGCTTAACCTTATGACCTACGCCAGGACGTTCCGTGGTTCGGATTCCAAGTGAAAGTGTTGATTCCAGCCACGATAGAGGTGAAGTACGGGGCAAGTAGGAACTATGTAACCGGGTCGCAAGACCACGCCAGTAAAGCAGATGATTACGTAAACAGGAGAATGTATGGGAGGCCAAGGAAAACAGAGGATTAAAAAATAATAATAATCGGCAGGATGACAGAATTACACCGGGGAAGTGTGAGCAATGTGAAAACAGGGGAAAAACGAAGGGATTATCTGAAACAAAGAAATAGGATAAAACATGAAAGTGCCCTATCACCGTTACTTTTCATGATGATCATGGATGATATAAAGGAGAAGGTGGAAGTGAAGATGGGAGAGGAAAACATGAAGGTGATAACTTTTGCGGACTATGTTGGTGATCTGGGGAAGTCATCATCATTTCATCATTATCGTTGAGGACCATCTCCAGTTTCCCGGGTGTGGTTTACGAGCCTTGGTTATTATAGACGATTGTTTTCCACCTTTTCCTGTCCAGAAAGGTTTCTCTGTCTGTGATGTACTCCCAATTCCAGCCTCTTCTCTCTACATCCTCCTTCAGTTGGTCTGTCCATCTTCTTCTTGGTCTTCCCACTGGTCTTTTGCCCAGTATCCTTTTTTCCAAATAAGTTTTTGGCAGTCTTTTGCTAGTCATTCTCTTCACATGCCCAAACCATCGAAGTCTAGATGACCTAAGTCTCTCTTCCATGGATTCCCTTAGCTCTAGGTTTGATCTAATTTCATCATTCTTTATGCGGTCAAGTCTAGTTTTCTGGAGGGCTGTTCTAAGAAACTTCATTTCACATGCTTGGATCTTGCTAAGGTCCCTTGATGTTAGTGTGCATGTTTCCAAAGCATATGTGAGAATAGGAATGAGATATGATTTGTACAATACAATTTTTGCTCTTCTGGGAACCTTCATGTCCCATAGTAAGCCTCGCACGGTACTGTAGAAGTTGGCTCCTTTGGTTACTCTACTCACTATTTCTAAATCACTTCTACCATTATTGGCAATTATGCTCCCCAGGTAGCTGAATTTGTCAACAACTTCAACTTCGTGGTCTTTTAATTTTATATGACAGTCTGTATTCTTTCGGCTTATTTTTAGTGCTACAGTTTTTTTTTTATTCAATTTCATTCCATATTCTTCAAACTTATCATTCCACATCTTCAATTTGTTTTGTATTCCTTCTTCTGTTTCATCCCATACTGCTACATCATCTGCAGACACCAGTGCCTGTAGATCTCTATTGAATGTTCTTTTTAGTTCTTTTAAGATGTTATCCATCACCGCTATGAACAGAAGGGGTGAAAGGGCACTTCCTTGTTGTACTCCTTTGGTTGTACTAAACCATTCAGAGTAACCATCCCCAACATTGACACAGCTCTTGCAGTTATTGTACAGCATTTGGATCTTTCTTATGAGGTACTCTGGTATTTCAAGTTTTCTTAGACTTTTCCAGATAGTTGGTCTAGGAACATTATCGTATGCCTTTTCTAGGTCCATAAACACAATAATTAGGTTTTTCCCTCTTTCCCAATATTTTTCCACCAGCATTCTCAAGGCAAATATTAGATCTGTTGTGCTTCTTCCAGCCCTAAACCCATGTTGTTCCTCTTCTAAGATGGGCTCTAATATTGTTCGTACTCTGGCTTCAACTATTTTTTCCATAATTTTGAGGCCGTGGGATAGGAGGGTAATACCTCTATAGTTTTCACTTTTCCTTCTGTTCCCTTTCTTGAATATAGGAATTATCACCCCTTTCGTCCAGTCTTCTGGTATTTGGTTATCATTCCATATTGCTCTGAGGACTCTATACAGCCATTGTATCCCTGGTGGACCGGCAGCTTTAATCATGTCGGCTGTAACTTCGTCGGCTCCTGCTGACTTGCCACTTTTCATCTTATGGAGAGCTCTCTCGACCTCTAACCAAGTTATTGGGGTGCCTTCATCTATTATTCTCTGACTTGTTTCTTCATCGTTTATCCCATTAGGTCCATTTAGTAGATTGTCAAAATATTGTTTCATGGCTTCCCTGATACTTCTTATATTGCGAACTATATTTCCATCAGCTGTCTCTATTGCTGTAATTGTTTCCTTATCCGATCTTTTGTGTTTTACAATTCCGTATAACATTTTCATATTCCCTTTACTATCCTCTTCTAGTTTAGATGTAAAATCATCCCAGCTTTTCTCCTTTTCTTCTTGTACAATTCTTTTAACTTCCAATTTGCTCCTTCTATAGTCTTTTGCCATCTCTTCCAATCTGCCATTATCTGCTTGATCACTGTTGTTTCTTCTGTAGGACTTGGCAATATCTAGAGCTTTTTTGGCTTTATTTCTTTTGGCTATTGCTTCTTTTACTCTGTTGTTCCACCATGATGTCCTTTTCTCTTTAACTCTCCTGCTTGTTCTTCCACATATTTTTTCTGCATTTGCAACAAGACTTGTCTTAAAATAATTCCATTCTTCGTGGCCATTTTGTATATCTGTTGTTGGTATTTTGGCTCTAATTTCCTCTTGAAACTGCTGTTTGCAGTCCATGTCTTTCAGTTTCCAGTCTTTAACTCTCTGTCTTTTCTTCCTAGTTACCTTTGCAATAGCTTTAGTAACTGGGGAAGTATTGAAGTGAATGTTAAGCGGCAGTTGGATATACGGGCGGACTGTATGGAGGAATATGGCATGAAATGTAATGTGAAGAAATGTCAGTACACGGTAACAACCAGAAAGAAGAGGAATGAACGATGGTGGGAAAAGTGAAAGAGGGAGGTACACAGAAGCATTTTTAAGAGACGTTAGGAACCTGATAAGGAACAGGGTCGTGGCATAGAGAAGTAAGGAAGTAGTGTGTCGCACGTACTCTCCCATACGATGGTGAAACCTAGTTACTGAAGAAGCGAGACATCAGTAATATTCAAGCAAGTGAAATGAATTTTCTAAAAGGCAGAAGGGCTGTTATAATAATGGACGGGTTAGGCAGGAAACAATTAGTCATGGGGTTAAAGAAGAAAGGCTAGAGAAGGCTGGACTAAGATGGTATGGTCACGTAAAGAAATGGAGGAGCAGGGAATACCGAGGAAAATACTTGAAATTGAGACTCGAGGTAAACCATCCAGAGCAACATGAAGAGATTAATAGCTCCTCAGGGGAATGGAGGAGAGGATTGGAGCAAGGTAGGGGCAGAAAAGCGGTGAGAAGGAAGAAGAAAATGGAGAGGCTTGTCCAAAAGGAAGACTGACAAGTACCTGCGAACTGTGGAGGAAAATGATTGGTAATTTAGGAAAACATCGAAAAAAATCATCAGCTATAAGAACATATCACGAACTGCAAGGAAAGAAAATACTGTTTTGATTGTTTATTAATATTAGAAAACTGGTCAGACCCGAAGAAGAAAGAGACACAGCACGAAAGTACTTGCTATTAAGGAAAAATGAGTGATACCCTTAGACGAAGAAGAAAGATACCATTTTGTGTACCTGGAGCGATAAATTAAACCGTATCAAATCACTCAAACTGAGAGAACTCAAACTGCAAAAGTACTGTTTTTGTGGGAAGGTACACAATAAATGTTGCAAGTTACCTGTTAAAAATCCTACTTTATAGTTTATTTTTGGCATCAGATCTTGCTGTTCGATTTTCATCAATTCGGAAATATTCTTTGCTTTACAGTACCGAGCAGATTATTATTATTATTATTTGTCTTATCTTCCTACTCAGTGTCGGTCCTCTACCTATTTGAACAGGCTGTTCTCAGAAATATATCCGATAAGCCAAATGTTTTATCACTTAATTTTTTGCTAATGATTGTCTCACATTGCCACAACTTCTGTAGACAACTGGTTTATATTGCACCGACTAGCTGAAATTTGTAAAATTCACTTGTGAAAAAGGAACCAATACTCAGGAAACTTTGGCTTACAACTTTGTATAGTTAGAAAATGATCACATCAAGACGAAGTAAATAAGGTGACTAGACTGTATTGTTATGACTGATGTAGGTACAATTTCGTAATTGTTAAATTTTACGTCATTATTCTAGTTAAAAATATCCCACATCTTAATCGAAATAGTGAATTTGCGTTTGCAACTCCAGCGGATTCCGAAAATTATTAAAAGATTTTTTATATACAGAAATTAAGTTTTCCTTAAATAACGTGACTTAATCACGAATAGAAAGTAGAGCACAAAAAAAAAAAACAAACAAAAAAACAAAAACAAAAAACGAGATCACAAACCACGGTGACATAACATTTTCTTTTTTGTATTGAGACGATCGTCTGTTGTTTTTATAGGACCCTGCCAATTGAGTGGTTCGAGACCAAACTTGAGTTTGTTAGGAAAAAGCTGTCCCAATTTTGACTGCGACCAATACGGTGCAAACACGGTATCGGCATAAGCACTATGGGAAAACCGCGCTCGCAGCTTGCCCCTGTCTCCTATGTTACCGTCACACACAGGTATCACAATGCTGCCTAACCGCAGGGAGTGCAGCCACTTGAACATTCCTAAAGGCTAGTTCGGAATAGGCTAGTAATTTAGTGGAGTGGTGATTACTGTACTAGCTAAAATAATCGCTACTGATTGAATACGCTAATATTAAAGCTTGGACATTAAATTATTTCCAAAAATATATGTATGGTAGTATTAAATGTTTTTTAAATAAAATCTGCGGAGTGGTACTTACCCCATGTTGACGTGTTTCAAGTTTTTGGATGGCATTTCAAACTCCTCATACCGGATGTTTCTGGAAAAAAGGATAAACATGTAATTTTTAGAGTTTTTACACAGTAAAGAGAGACAATCATATAAGAAGTGCAGTGCCATTAATTGAAATATTTTCCAGTTTCTTTGAGGTTGAAACAAACGTTTCATATCAAATCTACACAGCTGATAAACCCGTTTCATAACTGTTCTAAGGAGTTTTACACAAATATTCTGCAACATGTAACAGATTTAAGATAAAAAAAATTAAAATAATTTTCGGTTGTAACCTCAGCATTAATCTACGACGATTTATTGACAAACGATCTTTGAATGTTCTGCCGTAGCTGTTATCAACTTACAAACTGAACCAATTACTATTTTCAGAAAGAGTGACTTTCGCTGTAATGCGTATATCGTTTGAGGCATCAATGGACTTACTTGTCGAAGACTTTTTTCTCCATGTCTTAACGCCTCGTCGACATTCAAGAAATAAGAGGAGGTAAGGGGACTAGAGCAATAAACGGAAGGTTTTTTTTTTACTTTATTTTATTTTTATTTATGGCTTACGCCTCATTAGACGCGGAATGAGCCATGGCCATGGCCTTTTTGAAGGAAGCATCCCGACATTCTCCTGGAGCAATTTGGGAAAACTCAAATCTGGATGCCCGGACGGTGATTCGAACCGGTGCCCTCCCGAATGCGAGGCCAGAGCGCTAACCACTCACCCACCACGATTGGTGAACGGAAAAAAAATTCGGCCATGAAATTTTGAAGGTACCATTCCGGCATTTGTTTATTGTTTATTTCCAATATAATTGTGTACAGACGTTTCTAGCAAGGACCATTACATCTTACACAACAAGAATACCTTATAGTATAATGAATTCCAATACAAATGAATTCCATAGCAAGGCCAGGAACTACGAGTAAGTAAATTAACATTAAGATACAATAATTCAATACAGAAATGCTATTACATACAGTTCACAACTCATTAAGATTGTATAAAGCCTTATTATATAAATAATGTATTACTTCAGTTTTAAATTCATTTCCAGTCAATGACTTTAAATGTATAAATATAAATAATTTTCTCGGGTGACTAGCCGAGTGATATGAATGTCATAGTTACACGATATTTCGGCGCACTGAATCATCGACGCCATCTTCTGGTGAAGTGAGGTCAGGAACGTGCGAAGTTGCTGAGCTAGACAAGATTACCGCTGCTAACCTCTGATTGGTCGGCTGTAGAACCAGTCGTAGCAGGGGTCAAATCTCGTTGCGGCTTGAATCGATGCTAAGGTGGAGTTACGACTAGATTTGATGTCAGTTTTTACATGGCATATAGCGGACGGGCTTAAAGTCATCGCTCCTTCGAAGATGATATCATAAAACAAAGCATTCAGCATAAATTGTTTATCAAACTGATGGGTCAACACGGATCCGTTGCGGGCCTCATATTGAGCCATGCTGCCACGTGATTGGTCAGATTTGTAACCAATCGTAGCCGGGGTCCTGCCTCGTATCAACACATCGTTCCATAGAAGGAAAAATCAGAAGGCAAAAACTTTCCCGTAAGCTGATTATTAATGCCTGAGTAACAAATTGCTCACTTATGTTACTACCGAACTTCCCGTTGATCTGGACGCGCCGTGTAATGCGTCCCGGTCGCGCTGTCGGCGAATAGTATTGATGACTGGCGTCCAGGCTTCACTCAGCTGGTACCCGCTGTCGCGGTTGACGAGGTTAGACGCGAGACGAATTTCTACTGCTTCTGTAAGGATGCTGTTCCAGAAGTTCCCAGTATGCGCCAGTACTCTGGTATTTTCGAAATCAAAACCATGGCCATGTTCTAGACTGTGTTCCGCCACCGCAGACTTGTCTTTCTGCCCCAGACGAACGTGTCGTGCATGTTCTAGACAACGTTGGTGAACACACCGCACCGTTTGGCCAATGTAGCTTTTACCACATTCACAATTAATGCTATATACCCCAGGTGTCCGCAAAGCAAGGTCATCCTTGGGGGAGCGTAAGATGTTCTTCACCTTTGGTGGTGGCAGGAAAATGGTCTTGATTCCAGTTTTTGCTAGAATCCGTCCTATCTTGGACGTTGTGGCGCCAGAGTACGGCAAAAAGGCTAGACGATCAGGTGGCTCCTTGTTGGTGTTGTTGAGCCTACGTGTCGGCTCTCGGAATGCCAGTCTTATCTGATAATCAGTGTACCCATTGCGTTGAAAGGTCTGACGCAGATGACTCAATTCACCGGGTAGACTGTCAGCATCGCATATCGCTCGCGCCCTATGTACAAGCGTGCTGAGTACCGTCTTGCGCTGTGCCGGATGGTGATGGCACACACTCGAATCGTCGTATTTCTTGTATGATGGGGAGTATTACGAACAGGTTGATGGAGTGGCCATGGGCAGCCCTTTATCGCCAGCTATTGCTGACTTCTTCATGGAGAACTTTGAAGACAAGGCACTTGCAAGCGCTCCTATGAAACCCAGAGCTTTCTTCCGGTACGTAGATGACACCTTTGTGGTCTGGCCACACGGCAGAGACAACCTGCAAGTTTTTCTCCATCATCTTAATAGTAGAAACGAAAACATCAAGTTTACGATGGAGGTGGAAGAAGAAGGCCGGTTGCCTTTCTTAGACATACTAATAGAAAGGAAACCTGACGGGTCTCTAGGACATTCTGTGTACAGAAAACCGACGCACACAGACCTATACCTGAACGCGCGAAGATGGCGTCGATGATTCAGTGCGCCGAAATATCGTGTAACTATGACATTCATATCACTCGGCTAGTCACCCGAGAAAATTATTTATATTTGCAACGCCGAGAAAAACTACGTAATTATGTGACTTTAAATGTGTTGGTAGCTTATTGTATTATTTCGCTCCCGTTTCAAATGCACTTTTATCTGCTGCCTTGGAGTTATATCTTTTGATATGTAAATTAGTTTTGATTCGCGTGTCATATTTATGAATTTCACTATTAGTGTTATTAAATTTTAGATTGCATCTAATCAGTAACAAAACCATATATATATATATATATATATATATATATATATATATATATATATATATATATATATTAAGAATATTTTCTTGTTTAAATATTTTTTCACAGGGTGTATTCCTATCCAACTTGTATATTATCCTGATTCATATTTTCTGGAGTACTAAAAATCTATTCATGTACAAATGGCAACAAGATCCCCAAACTTCAATTCCATACAGGAAATGTGGGTAGATTATTCCATAGTATTCAATTTTTTAAAAAACTTCTATCCACAACCTTAGACAACTGATTCATTAGAAAGATTTGCTCGGAGTGATTTCAGGAAATCACGTAAAACTGAATTTTGGATGTCCGGGTGGGGATTCGAACCCTCGTCCTCCAGAATGCGAGGCCAGAGGATTACTACTCTCGGTCACAGAACAAACTGGATATTCCAAAGTACTGGTCGAAATAGGTGTAATGTGCTTAACTGGACACTCAATGTTTCAGACACGAGAGTGATAATGATGATAGAGAGAGGCTAGTGCATTAGTACTCAACGTGAACGGTGATGCGGGAAAAGCCTGAACTTATATTAAAATGAATGTTTGTTTGTTTGTTTGTTTGTATGTTCTATGCGTTCCTATACCATTCATCCGATTACGGTGAAACTTTGGTGCGTTATTGTGTGCACACATGCGAAGATCTCTCACCCCCCCCCCCCAAATATATATAAAATAAAATAAAAAAATCCAGAAAAATCACTCCCTCTCCATTTAAAACCCTTAATCTTATACGAACCCACATTTTTTCCCGATTTAGATGGAAGTTTGCACACCTATACTTTCCAATAAACAGAAAAATACTGCCAACATTTGTTTTCAGAAACCAACCACTCTCCCACATTCCACCCCCATAATTTTTGCCAATTTTTTTTTATACACACCCACATTTTTTATCGATATCGACAGAACTATTCACAAGTATACTTTAATACAAACAGAAAAATACTGAATATATTTGATTTCCGAAAGCCCAACCCCTCTCCCCCTTTCCACCCCCTTAATTTTTGTCAGTGTTCTTGATGCATACCCTCAGTTTTTATCCAATATCGATGAAAATTTGCACACGTATTCTTTAAAACCAGCGGAAAAATACTGTCTACATTTGGTTTTTCAGAAACCATACCTATCTCCCCCTTTCCACCCCTAATTTTTATAACTCTTCTTTATTCACACCCCCACAGATTTCATCCGATTTCAGTAGCCCTTTGGACACGTATACATTAAAATAAACAGAAAAATTCTATCTAAATTTGATTTTCAGAAACCCAACTCCCCTCACTCTTTCCACACCATTAATTTTCGCAGATGTATTTTATACAAAGCTACGGTTTCTATTCGATTTTGAAGGAACTTTTCACACTACTGCCTACATTTTGTTTAAAAAAGCCCAACCCCTCTCCCCATTTACTCCCATCCATCTTAATTTCCAAAAGTTTTTTTAATAGTTTTTATCAAACTTTTGATGGAACACTGCTCACGTATACTTTAAAAGAAAGAGAAATGTTTTGCCTACATTAGGTTTACAAAATAATAAACTATACACTGTCACCCACTTAAGAAATAAAAATAGGTATTGCAACGGATGCTGGGCAATGCTAGCAATAATATGACTGTCTTAAAAATCGAATGCGTATCAATGAACACAGTGTTCACGAAAATGACAACGGCTGTAGCTCGATACCCACTGTTTTTATCCAATATCGACGGTACTCTGCACACGTATTTTTTAAAACCAACGGAAAAATATTGTCTAAATTTGGAAACCTTACACCTCTCCCCCTTTCCACCCCCTAATGTTTGTAAACCTTCTTTATAGACACCCACAGTTTTTTAGTTATTGCCCAGTTGTGGAGTTTCTCCGTACTGGCCAGACGAGGGTAGTCCCTATCTGCTGTGTGTGCA